>JAQOTM010000454.1:0-48234 GCA_029168755.2 Tillandsia fasciculata | reverse complement strand
GGAAGTTGTTCAACTTTAAGTGTTTTAACTTTCGTAAATTTTCGTTTCATTTTTGGGTATTGTTGATAGATTTTGCATAATCTATTTCTTGTTGTATGAAACGATGATTTTTGTTTAAAGTTGACATGGTAAAGTGCTTACATACTTTTTCTGGATTTTATGAATTTTTTGAATTTTTCTGGAGAAAAAGTTGAAGCCGATCCGGATCGGGTAAGTGATCCGGATCCCGAACGCAGGATTCTTCCTGCGGGTAGCCGATCCGGATCACATTCTCGATCCGATCCGGATCACGGCTAGGGTTTTTATAAGAACAAAGAGGATTTGATTTCTTTTACCCTAATCTTTTGTTCTAAAATCTCTAGAGCTTCTCTCTCTAGATTTCTTGCATTTTGGAGCTTCCAAACTCAAAGTTCTTCGGATTCAAGTAAGTTTTATTGATCAAAATCGGTTTTTCACAGTTTTTCTCTTTTCTTCAAACGTGAGTAGAAATCATGGACTTTTTCGTTTGTGAATGGTTTTTGATCAAATTCTTTTGAAATAAGGACTCTGGGTCAATTAGTTTTGCTTTTATGCTGGGTTTTCTCAAGATAAACGAGTTTTTAGGCTTCGATTTCTAAAAATTCTGGTTTAGGGCATAAAAGAGGAATTTTTGAAAATCATGGAATTGATCTATTTTTAAAATTCTTTTTGGAAAACTAATTTGATTCTTGGCTTCTCTACATGATTATGATTGTCTAGGTACAATTTTTCAAATTTTTCAAAATTGACGATTTTTCATATGTTCTTGAGTTGGCTCTTCACAGGACACTCTTAAACTCAAGCACTGATGGCACTCTCTTGGTTATTCTGCTACTGGTTACGATGGTACTACTCGAGCACCAACAAATGAAACGAGCCAAGAAAGAAACTCCAACGAAAAGGTGAAGTGGAAGTTATAATGACAGACGAACTTGAAGAAAACCCTGATGAAGTACACTGGGATATGTTGACAGATGATGATGATGATGAGGTATGCCTACTAAATCTAAACAAAAGAGGAAAAGCACCCATGGACACAGGGAAAGCTCCTATGTCGCTCCAACTATCTCGTGAAACGGAAACGACTTGATCGACGTTATGGATTAAGACGAGACACTAATGTTGACACACCAATAGTTCCTGACTCTTTCCACGTGTTGAAGAGGTAGTGTTTTCTGACCGTCTTCGAGCTTTTGAACGACGTGAATGCATCGGAGAACGTCATGTCAACATTGAAGCCCTTCGCAATCATTCACCAGAATTTGGAACCTTAATTGAGCAAGCTTCTCTTCTTCAAGTCTGCCGATTCCTGAACTTCTAGGATATTGTTTGTATCGTGTGAGAACTTTTTACACGAATGCAGACATCTTCAAGAGGATGAAAATGGGTCTATGCATTTCTATACAAACATCCAAGGAATGAAGATTAAGATCACACCGCAGTTAATTGGTGAAGCCTGGATATGGAATCTAGCACTTCGGGGATTCCTTTTTGAAAGGAAAAAGTTTGACAAATGCATTGTGGCAAACTGTGATCGACAGGATCTGTTTGGAAGAAACTAAATCAGTTGACGGTAAAAGTGTCAGATCCAAAACATCTAGACTGGAGTACCGTTTTCTAAACTTCATCACGTGTTACAACATTCTGCCCAACATGCAGACCAAGGTTGTGAGATGGGAGCGACTGCTATTCCTATATCTCTAGGTCATCCCTCTGAGGCTATTGGATTGAACTGAATATTCCCTATATAATTGGAACAGAATGTCAAGGTACATTGTGCATCCTCATCCTTCTGAGCGACTTCCATTCCTCTACTCATCATGAGGATCTTACGAAAGTTTGACATTGATGTAAGCTCAACATCATATCAGCACAGTAGCGGGATGATAGATGAATCAACAATTGTAAAGTCACTTCACAAATTACCTCATGTTATTGGAAAGAAACCTTGTGACGGCACCTCGGCCTCAACGTCTCGACAAGAAAACCCGGCACGGATGATGAAGCATCATTGACTTCGATCTTCAAGTTGCAACAACAACTATCTGGCAAGCAAGAACAGATCTTGAAAGAACAACAAAAAATTTGCAATGAGCTTGAAATAGTCACGGCAGCTCACATTACTATTACTAAAAAGGTCGATTCTGTGCACAAGCGATTGACAAAGATGTTCTACAAGCTGGGTTGCACAAGTTCTGAAGACTCAGATTCTGACAACTGATCATTTTTGACTCATTTCCTTTTCTTTTCTTTTTGTGCAGGATTTTAAGTTTTTAGTCTTATTGATACTTTTCGTTTAGTTCTCAGGTTGTGCATATTGATAGATTTTTTAACTCTCCTTACATATTGTAGCTCTTGCTACGTTTTGGCTTTATTCTGTGACAAAAAGGGGGAGAGAGTTAGAGAGAACTCTGAACAATGAAACAATGAATGATGTGAACTGAACTTTGTGAATATCAAGGTAAGTATCTTCAACTCAACTTTGGTTTTTATTTGTTGATTGGTGGCATGCCTCTATACTAACTATTCGACTAACTATTTGGGCATGTAATATTACTAACAAGTTGATGTTGGACTAACATACTTTGACATTTGGTTTTCGACTGCTTAGAAGATATGTTGGTTTTAACTATGATTCTCTTACATATCTGAATTTTCAAATGTCATGATGAGAATAAACTCTATCTCTGTATTTGGTTTTGTATGTTCAATTCTTGAGGTATCTAACGATTTCTTTTGTCAAGAATGATTTCTGTGTGCAGAGATTACAGATGTCTAAGTCTAGAGTCTGTCTTAGGAGTTTATCTCATGTTTTTAATTTCTGGATCTCTTTTGTAAATTTTTGTTGTATGGTGATAGCAACAAAAATATCTTTTTGAATTTTCTTTTGTGGATTTGTGTTTTGTCACGAAACCGCCAAAGGGGGAGATTGTTACGGAATTTGAGTTGGCGTATTTCGTGAATGTATTAAGTCTTGAAGATTGAAGATGAAGAAACTTTGGATCGTATACCTCAATCTCAAGAAAGAAGAATTCAAAAGGATCAGGTACGTTTAACTAAAGATTTTTGATGATCCGAATACTTCTTATAGTGTAGAAACACCTGGAAGAGTTTTTATTGCTTAAACATCAAAAACTGGACATGGGACATGTTCAGGATCCGGATCGGACTCGGCAATCCGGATCCCGAAGGGTGTTTGTTCATACACTGGTTCAATCCGGATCGCAGCATCCTCTGATCCGGATCCCGAACACTAGTTTTACCTGTTTGCTTCCTCGATCCGGATCAGGATTTGCAATCCGGATCCCGAACATTGATGTTCTGGTAAAACTGTATGAACGATCCGGATCGGACTTTGTGATCCGGATCCCGAACAGGCATTTTCTGGAAATCGTCTTTCTTGCTTCTGCAATCCGGATCGTCAATTCCAATCCGGATCGCCGTCGGTAAAAATTTCCAGAAAAGGCTGTTTTTGATCCTATCTTCTTCCAATGGTTTCTAACCTATAAATAGGCCCTGTATTCATTTCTAGGGCATCCGCTATTACAGAAGAAAATAGCCGAAAAGAAAAATCCACATATATAGAGAAGAAAGGAAATCAATAGATTTATTCTATGTTTCTTCATCTATATTGATTGATTTGATTCTAGGTTTTCCATACTCACATTTTGAGTAGAATCAAATCAATGAATACTTAGATGGTATTTCCGATCTATCTTTGATCTAAGTATTCGGCGGATCATCACCACCCAAACAAACAACGATTTACCCCAAAATCGGCGCGTGGACTCGCGTGGCCTTGTGGATTCAAGGTGCAACCGCTCTCGTGGATTCGGAGCGAGGTACGTTCGTGGATTCGAAGCGTGCTATTGGGTGAAGACCGTGGATTCGGTTGGACGTCGTGGACTCGACGTTGGACGCTGTGGATTCAGCGTTGGGCGCGGATCGTGGATTCAAGAAGCGTCGTGGAGCGAGCGGGAAGATCTACTAGGAGCGTATGGTAAAAGGTTGAGTCGTCTGTGAGTACGTTATATCACCTTGTACGTGTTTAATTCTAGTGGATTTCGCCGTGTTATCGGTCCCGTGGTTTTTTTTTTACTCCGGTTTGGAGTTTTTCCACGTAAAAATCTTGCGTGTTCTTTTATTTTTCTGCATTGGGTTTATTTGCGCAATGATTTTTTGAGTGTTTATTGTTTACACCTATTCACCCCCCTCTAGGTGTTTTTTTCCCCTATTTAGATCCAATTACTTATAACCCAATAAATCCCCCGGAAGCTCAATCATTCCTCTCGAGTCCGCAAAAAGAAAATCCGGCGCGCTCCGGCTCCTCCCTGTCAACTCACAGCACTCACGCAAGCAACCTCGGCTCCGCGTAGTAAAAACCCAAGCCTCAGCCAACAGCACTCAAGTGGCTCCCAAGGTGCAGGCATGGAACGAGATGGAAGGAAATAAAAATCCATTCAGCTCAAACTTAAGTAAATCCATCAATAAAATCCCAAAAAATCCATGCTTGAAACAAATCCAACAACGTACCTCACAGCCGACACGCGCGCGGCTTCGTCCAGTTCCAAGCATCAAGACCACACAAGGACACCCTTGCTTGCTTTTCTTTTATTCCCTCTTCTTCTCTTTTCTTTTCCTTAATTTTTTTCTCATTTCTTTTCTCTCTTTCTTTTCCTCTCTCTCTTTTCCTCTCTCTGTACCCCCAGGAAGAAGGGAGGAGGAGTCCATATATAACTAGACAAAGGGAGTCCACAGGGTGAATTGGAGGGTTGGTACAGTGAAAAGACCAAAATGCCCAAGCTTAACAACACCAAAGGACCAAAGGCCCGCTCAGAGGCCCACGAGCGCGGCGCCCACTTGCTGCGCGCGCTCACTGCGCGCGCCCGCATGCAGCGCGCGCCCTCATGCGCGCGCCCGCATGCGCGCCGCTTGCCGGCCTCATGCGCGCGGCCGCATGCGCTCGCCGCTCGCAGCAGCAGCGCGCGGCGCCCAAGCGAGCCGGCACAGCAACCTCACCGGCCGCGCGTGGCGCCTTTGCGCGCCCGCGCGGCACCCTCTGCTGGGCATTCCTCCACTCCGGGACAGCAAAAACAACCAAATCATCAACTAGAAAGATCCAAATTAACTCCATAAATCGAAACCAAGCTTTCTCTTTCTCTCACTAGAAAATTGCAATGTGCCTCCATGAGGATCGACGCGCGTGCGCTCCGCTCGGCTCCACTCGGCTACTAGCGATAGAATCGCGCCGTCAAGACGATTAAAACCCTCTTTTACTTTCTTTCAATTCATCTTATTTTTCTCCTCCTTCCCATTTCTCTCATTCCTCTGTTTGAGTAAGAAATCCTCTGTTTGAGTCTTTGGAGAAGACGATGACATGGCAACATAATTAATTAGTGCTAGTGCATGGTCCATGGTGTAAAGGACCTCATACCTTTTCCAACACCCACCTTAATTCCATCCATACACCAACACACTCTCTTTCAAATACCTTCCTTTCTTTAATTAATTTTTTTTTTTCTTTTCTTTCAATCAAATACAACACAGACCAAATCCACCAAAGCCACTAATTAAATAAATAATTTAATTAATCCAAATAAGCCAACTCCAAATCACTTTTTACCTTCGGGGTCTCCGCACCGGCCTGAGACCTCCCGAACTCCGCTGTAATATGAAAATTCACACGTCCACAGTTTTTCCCCCTCAAAAAGCTCAACGGTGGAGACGGTGTGCTCAATCCAAAAACCGGCTCCAAAATCGTCAGTTCCAACTCACTTTTCGCCCTCGGGTCCTCCGCGTCAGTCCGAAACCTCCCGAACTCCGCTGTAATCTGGAAATACACACGTCCATAGTTTTTCCTCCTCAAAAAGCTCAACGGTGGAGACGGTGTGCTCAATCCAAAAACCGGCTCCAAAATCGCCAGTTCCAACTCACTTTTCGCCCTCGGGTCCTCCGCGTCAGTCCGGAACCTCCCGAACTCCGCTGTAAAGATAAAGTATACCTGTTCCAAGCATTTTCCAATTTTCTGCACTCCACTGTGAAGTCGAGGCTTCCCCGAAGCCAGTCCTCTATCGGCGCACAATGCTTGGAAGACTCCGATTCAAGCTAGGGCTTCCGCGTTGATCCGAATCAACCCGAACTCAACTATAAACAAATATGAAACACGCCCAAGGCGATTTCTCCACACCACGCCATCTTGCTAGGTCGGTGCGCCATCCGAAATCCCGGTACTCCACACTCTCCCTTCCTTAAAAAGGTTTCATCCTCGAAACCCAAAATAAATCCAAATCTCAGGAGAATGTCTCGATCAAATAGGAATAGAAAACACTCAACTCATCCTCAGGCTCTCAAGTGGTCGCTCTCACTCATCACGATGACTCCACTTAACCTTCACCCCAAGGTATATCTCGATTAAAGAAATTCTTTTTCCTCACAAGTAGGAATTGCATTGGCCACTCCAGATGTCACAAATCCTCATCCATCTCTAACGGAGTGAAGTCCAAAACATGCCAAGGATCAAACACACATCCTTCAGCCAGATAATTACCCGCGGGCCAACTTCCGCGTAAACTCAAAACTATACAAATCCCCGCGGTTAATGGCTTCCAAAAATCAGGGTCTCCAATACCAACTTCCGTCCTCTATTGGCATAACTCCTACGTTGCTCCTTAGCAACCACATGCTCAAAATTCTACAATTACACTCTCACAATCCCCCCCACAGGGAAGAAATTCAAAATCGGGAATATTCCCCCAAATTTCCAACTCTCAATTCCAAGTTTGCACTGCTCGCCTAGATAAGGCGTAACTGACCATAAAGCCCTTGCCGGAATAATGCAATCATACACCCTTGAAAATTCTATCCCCTGGCGTTATCTCAAAACAAACATTCTGAGTTTCCAAGTACTTCAGGTTCGAGGATCCACGAATAACTCAATTCTCTCTTTATCGCCGGCAACATCTACATCAAAGCTGGCATCCTCCTTAGCTTTATCTCTTCCAAGCTACGCTGACCTTGCATATTCCAAGAGCTTCTAACCTCTGTCATTAACATAGGTCTAGGCCCAACCCAAACGGTATCACTCTTCGTTGGGTCCTCTGACTCTCTTGTAGCTGTCATGACATGGCCTAACCACAAAATTTCCTGAAGTCCAAATGCAACTCTCACCACATGGCATACAACTTCTCTCTCTTAGTAGTTGCAGCACTATCCTCAAGCTCTACGTCACCTTGGAGCCCGATCCAAATATAATCAAATCCAACGGCCCAGTACAAAGATCAAACTCAACAACTGGTACCACAACTCGGTGTAGAGCTCGAACTCACGCTGACACAACAACCCGGTCCAAGTACCGCTGGAATACCCAATTCCTCAAATCCAATAAGGCCGCAGGGCCTTAGTCAATCTGCTTGACCTGGTTGCAAGCTCAAAATGCCCTTATCAGTTCCTGCACACCATCAGGGCACTGCCCTCGGCTGTAAGGTTTCATAGTGCTACCAATCTCAGAAAAGGCATCCACCGAAATTCAATCCAAACCTGTCTGTGCTCAAACCGTTATAGAACCCTCACCGTTGTGCACTCACAACGTGGCAACACTGCCGTGTACCAATGGTAAGGCAACAACTCAAGTATCAATCCCTCAGATCCTCACTGTCGTATCCCCACGACGTGGTACTGGGTCACACAGACTACCCAATCCATCAAATCCCGCAACTGTGCTATCGGCTCTCTCTCTATGTCTCACGGGTAACACTCCAAGAGATGCTGCCGAAGTCGGCGCGGTTTCCAAACCACGTCGATCACTATTTCGATCTCAATCTCACCAAATGGCGGCTTCGAAATCAAATCTGGTAAACTCTCACTCGAGATCACTCGGCAATAAAAGATAATTCTTAGTCTCGGTGCCGCCGTAGGCACCTTCTCAATAGTCGCTAACAAGCGATACAACCACGACTCAACCTCTGCCGTGCTCTAGCATCCTCTCTAAACACACTCCTCCTGGCCAGGTCCACGGAGAGTCATTCTCTTTTTTTCTTTTTTTTTCGACAATCCTTGATAGCATAACGTTGGGATGTCCAATCCCTATCCAACCCCATAACATCATCTTGGAGCTGATGTAGGACTAACACTCTAGGATGAAATCCAAGGTCCTACTGCACTGGGCGGGACTGGCAACACCTATCCATGTGCTATACGTGATCTGGAGCCTGATCCTCATGTGCATAAGCCAACAATCCCATCTCCGGTCTACACGATGCTATCCATGCTCTACTAAAACACACCCAAGCGGCGTCGGCATCAACATGCTCTATCTGTCTCGGCGTCACGGCTTTATCAGCCTACCGGTAAGTCGGACGAACCTCTATATCCTGAAGGGATAGAGGGGTGCCGTCGCAAGCGGCGAATCCTCGAGCACCACTCAGGGACACTCTGCTTGAAAATATCCTGGCTATCCACATAACAAGCATCGCTCCTTCCGAGATCACTCTATGGCGATGAATGCGGCCACCGCAAAAGGCACAATCATACCAATACTGCCACTGGTGTCTCGACTGTCGAGAACCTCCTGGTCTCCGTCTCCTCTGAGACATAAGACCCTAAACTGGAATCATGGCAACTTCAATCCACTCGGCTGTCCCAAAATCAAACGATGCCAGACGTCTCTCCCCGGAGCTAATCCCTCGCTCTTCGTCCCTCTTGGACGATGATCACAGATCCTCAGTCAATCCATCGAGTATGCACAATCGCTGCATCTGAAGTCGGCACTCGCCGAGAATACACCAAGTGATAGACATCTCGATGCAGTCCCTTCTCAAACAGTTCAACCTTCTGGGCCCCATCCTGGGCAACAAAGAGTACACTGCTCAACAATCGCAGAAACTTGCTCCAGGTCATCAACTGCGCTGCAGGTGGTCCAACCGGACGAACTCGACGCCACTAACCCTCGGCGTCCCTATCCAAAGTGCGCAACCAGGTGCACCTGATACTTTTCCACAGCAGCAATCCAGTTCTCGGCCTCCCAAGGCTCCAAACTCTGCCCTGAAAACTACGGGGGATGGAACCGGATGAAGTACAACAACCGATCAGCAAGCTCTCGCTACTCCTACACTACTCACGGTGCGATCTGGGTCGAAGTCGACGATGTCGCGGCCGGGGGTACTACTGGCGATGCCCCGGGAGATGCTATCTGCTCAAGCATGCGCATCACGCGCTCCATGTTCTCTTCCTGGCGCCGCATCGCCTCAAACGTCTGGGCTACTTGGGCTCGTAACTCACAGACCTCGCTCTGCTCTGTCCATTCAGCCTCCCACTGATCGGGCTTCTCATCCAAGGTCGAACACGCCCTCGCCCCCGCACAACGTCTCGGAAGCATCAAAACCACTGCAGCAGAACAAACATTAAGACCAAAACTCTCACGACCCAATCAAGCGAAAGTCTAAAACATGTTACCCGTTCTAAAGCATTATGTTGTCTGCAGCCAACATAACCACTTTAGAGAATTAACATGTAAGGTCACTCGCCCCAATCCTCTGAGGGAGGTACAAACTCAATCAAGACTCTCGCTAAAGTCACGTCCCTCACGACAGTCATCCTACTGTCCAACCAATAGCCTAGGGTCACTAAGTTCTCAACGACCTATATTCCTAGGCTCTGATACCACCTAAATCTGTCACGCCCCGGGGTCGAAACTGCGACCCGGGCTCGCTGACAAATCCGCCATCTGTACGGAAACTGCCGCACAGACGAAGCGTCTACCCTGCAAAAGATCTATAGCTAAACATGTATCAGAGCTGAAATAGAACTAATAGCTACAGAATCAAACACTGAACATCTGAATATAAATATATCCTCAATGCATAGTATCTCAGCTATGAAAAATAAAACAATCCTCACAGATCACTCAGACTGTCCAGTACAAAAGTGGAATCATAAAAGATACAAGGTACATCTACCTCTGACTCTCAAATAAAATGGGTAAGGAGCTACACGGCCACGTCCTCACCTCGATCAGCTGTTTCCGCGCGAACCAAGCCGCAACAGCAACCTCAGGAAACCTGTCACCACAGCGGGTGTGAGAACTACTGCAGAAGGTAGTTCCCAGTGGATACCGTCACCAATATCCACGGTATGCCCACTAAGTCTACCGCTGCGCAAAACAATAGGTATGCAGATAGATAATACGAAAGCTGAAAAGAAACTACAGTTAATATGCCACAAATATCATACTCAAAGAGAATACTAATCGAACCAATAGAACCATCAAACCTTCGCCACTCACTGGGCGGCATCGCCACTCACTGGGCGGCATAACACGGAACTAATAGAACCCTCATGTGAAAACCGCCTCAACAGGCCAAACCATCGCCACTCACTGGGCGGCATCGCCACTCACTGGGCGGCATCGCCTCTCACTGGGCGGCATCTTACGAAACCGCCTCAACAGGCCAAACCATCGCCACTCACTGGGCGGCATCGCCACTCACTGGGCGGCATCTCACGGAACCGCCTCAACAGGCCAAACCATCGCCACTCACTGGGCGGCATCGCCTCTCACTGGGCGGCATCGCCCCTCACTGGGCGGCATCTCACGGAACCGCCTCAATAGGCCAAACCATCACCACTCACTGGGCGGCATCGCCACTCACTAGGCGGCATCGCCCCTCACTGGGCGGCATCTCACGGAACCGCCTCAACAGGCCAAACCATCGCCACTCACTGGGCGGCATCGCCCCTCACTGGGCGGCATCTCACGGAACCGCCTCAACAGGCCAAACCATCGCCACTCACTGGGCGGCATCGCCTCTCACTGGGCGGCATCACCCCTCACTGGGCGGCATCTCACGGAACCGCCTCAATAGGCCAAACCATCACCACTCACTGGGCGGCATCGCCACTCACTAGGCGGCATCGCCCCTCACTGGGCGGCATCTCACGGAACCAATAGAACGCTCCACGACTCAATCTGATAAAACCCATGAAACCCCCAAGACACTAGAAACTCTCCACGGAGTCAAGAAAAATTCCACTCGGCCACCAGGCACGAGGGCACATGCACTCTGAACCCGTCCGACCCTTCTGGGCAATCTAATAATTTAAAAGAATATTTTTAAAGTCAAATTTCCATTAAAACAACTTCGGTGATTTTTAAGACGGTTCAGATGCAGTCTGAATGCCAACTAAATATACGGGCTAGTGTCCAACGATAATAGGAACCTACTAAAAATAATTAGGGGTACAGGTTAGCATTATACAATATTCCAGGCATCTATCAGATTTTTCATTATAATAAAAATACATGCTAGACATACAGGATATTCAAAATACATGCTAGACATACAGGATATTCATGCAGAAGCATTAGGGGACATTCAATAAAGTTTGAAAGACTTCCAACCCACCTGGAATGCTTTCCCGCAGGCAAACGCTGAAGTCGATGAAGCGCCGCACCGCTCACTGTCAGAAACTGCCGGAACGCCCAAAAAAATCGTGCAGCACGTGCTCGCGCTGCCGCGGTCCTCGGGAAAATCCCTCGGAAGCTCAATCATTCCTCTCGAGTCCGCAAAAAGAAAATCCGGCGCGCTCCGGCTCCTCGCTGTCAACTCACAGCACTCACGCAAGCAACCTCGGCTCCGCGTAGTAAAAACACAAGCCTCAGCCAACAGCACTCAAGTGGCTCCCAAGGTGCAGGCATGGAACGAGATGGAAGGAAATAAAAATCCATTCAGCTCAAACTTAAGTAAATCCATCAATAAAATCCCAAAAAATCCATGCTTGAAACAAATCCAACAACGTACCTCACAGCCGACACGCGCGCGCTTCGTCCAGTTCCAAGCATCAAGACCACACAAGGACACCCTTGCTTGCTTTTCTTTTATTCCCTCTTCTTCTCTTTTCTTTTCCTTAATTTTTTTCTCATTTCTTTTCTCTCTTTCTTTTCCTCTCTCTCTTTTCCTCTCTCTGTACCCCCAGGAAGAAGGGAGGAGGAGTCCACATATAAATAGACAAAGGGAGTCCACAGGGTGAATTGGAGGGTTGGCACAGTGAAAAGACCAAAATGCCCAAGCTTAACAACACCAAAGGACCAAAGGCCCGCTCAGAGGCCCACGAGCGCGGCGCCCACTTGCTGCGCGCGCTCACTGCGCGCGCCCGCATGCCGCGCGCGCCCTCATGCGCGCGCCCGCATGCGCGCCGCTTGCCGGCCTCATGCGCGCGGCCGCATGCGCTCGCCGCTCGCAGCGGCAGCGCGCGGCGCCCAAGCGCGCCGGCACAGCAACCTCACCGGCCGCGCGCGGCGCCTTTGCGCGCCCGCGCGGCACCCTCTGCTGGGCATTCCTCCACTCCGGGACAGCAAAAACAACCAAATCAGCAACTAGAAAGATCCAAATTAACTCCATAAATCGAAACCAAGCTTTCTCTTTCTCTCACTAGAAAATTGCAATGTGCCTCCATGAGGATCGACGCGCGTGCGCTCCGCTTGGCTCCACTCGGCTACTAGCGATAGAATCGCGCCATCAAGACGATTAAAACCCTCTTTTACTTTCTTTCAATTCATCTTATTTTTCTCCTCCTTCCCATTTCTCTCATTCCTCTGTTTGAGGAAGAAATCCTCTGTTTGAGTCTTTGGAGAGGACGATGACATGGCAACATAATTAATTAGTGCTAGTGCATGGTCCATGGTGTAAAGGACCTCATACCTTTTCCAACACCCACCTTAATTCCATCCATACACCAACACACTCTCTTTCAAATACCTTCCTTTCTTTAATTAATTTTTTTTTTCTTTTCTTTCAATCAAATACAACACAGACCAAATCCACCAAAGCCACTAATTAAATAAATAATTTAATTAATCCAAATAAGCCAACTCCAAATTACTTTTTACCTTCGGGGTCTCCGCACCGGCCTGAGACCTCCCGAACTCCGCTGTAATCTGAAAATACACACGTCCACAGTTTTTCCCCCTCAAAAAGCTCAACGGTGGAGACAGTGTGCTCAATCCAAAAACCGGCTCCAAAATCGTCAGTTCCAACTCACTTTTCACCCTCGGGTCCTCCGCGTCAGTCCGAAACCTCCCGAACTCCGCTGTAATCTGGAAATACACACGTCCATAGTTTTTCCTCCTCAAAAAGCTCAACGGTGGAGACGGTGTGCTCAATCCAAAAACCGGCTCCAAAATCGCCAGTTCCAACTCACTTTTCGCCCTCGGGTCCTCCGCGTCAGTCCGGAACCTCCCGAACTCCACTGTAAAGATAAAGTATACCTGTTCCAAGCATTTTTCAATTTTCTGCACTCCACTGTGAAGTCGAGGCTTCCCCGAAGCCAGTCCTCTATCGGCGCACAATGCTTGGAAGACTCCGATTCAAGCTAGGGCTTCCGCGTTGATCCGAATCAACCCGAACTCAACTATAAACAAATATGAAACACGCCCAAGGCGATTTCTCCACACCACGCCATCTTGCTAGGTCGGTGCGCCATCCGAAATCCCGGTACTCCACAATGTAATCGTGACGCCGTGCATATACAAAGGAGACTCTGTCCGCGTGCAGAGTGAATTTGTATATGTGGCGGGTCTGACACGCACGGGTAGGCGAGGTCATTTAATCAATCGATTTCAGAAAAAAAAATGTATACGCTTTTCCGCTTGTTCTCAGACCTCCGGGGCGTGACAGATTTTATGGTATCAGAAAGAAAACGGCCTTAACCACAGTAGTCGGTGACCAATATCCGCAGTGCATGATCCCACCACTAAATTGGATATGAGATAACCAAATCGTAGGTGTCTTAGATCGCGAGTGTGCGGGAAAAAGGGTTATAGCCTCAGTGTTTTTGTAGGTCAAGTATTAGGCCAGGAACCTTAGGGTTAATGCGGCTTCTTTGTATATAGCGAATAATGGCCCGAAATGGGTCATCAGCGGAGAACGCAGGGGCAGAAAGTACGGTGCCAACAGCGGCAGAGTGTCAGCCTCTCCGAGAACAACTACAAGAGATGGCCGGGCAGTTAGCAACCCTTATGGAACGGATGCGGCAGTTGACGCAACAGCCGACTACATCAGTGGAGGTCGCCCAGGCTTCTCTGCCCGGACCAGCCGCACCAGTGACGGGACCGCCGGTGGCGGACAGCGAGACCATGGTCGCCCCTCTTCCGACCACGATGACCGAGATACCGTCGGTTCATCCGACGACGCCTTCAGTGGCACTAACACCAGCAACTTTGGGACCTACGCTGGGAGCCGCTATTGGAGACCCCTTGAGAGAGACCGTGGTGACACCTGCTCCCAGAGTGTCCGCCGTCGCAGCGGGGGAAGCCCCTATCCGGCAAACCGAATGGGATAGGGCGACAGCGAACTTGGCAAATTTCAAGAGGTAAGACCCACCCGTGTTTGAGGGAGAGACGACCGACCCTTTTGGTCGTGGAAAAATGGGTGGATACCATGGAAAAGCTTTTGAAGACCTATTGATGGAGGAACATGAATGGGTCCCGTTGGCAGTACACTTTCTTGAAGGACACCGCCCTTCCGTCTTGGACCACGTTCCGAGAGAAACTGTTTGAGGCATTTCTCTCCGACAGCATCAAGCAGCAGATGGAAGGTGACCTGAAGCACATCAAGCAAGGAAGTCGAACAGCTATGGGATACCAACGGGCATTTGTGAGGTTGATCGAATGTGTCCCTTTGTTATAAGAAAAGAGTCTCACAAAGCCCGTCCTTTTGTGGACGATTTATGGAGCGACATCTTCAAAGTGGTGCAAACGGCGGGGTTGCACACATTCCAGGAGGTGGTCGACAGAGCCACTGCGGTGGAGCGCGGACTTACGATCTCACGAGCCCGATGGGAGAGCTCAGGTCACTACGGGGGTAAGAAGCGAACTCGGCCTAATTTTGGGAAAAGAGCATACCAAGAGGAGCCGACCTCCTAAATACCTGAGATGGCAACAAGGAACCAAGAATGCGCCGACGGGAGGACAATGGCCGATGGACAAGTCTTGCATTATTTGTGATGCAATACACCAAGTGACCGAATGTCCCCAGAAGCAAGACCACTATTTTCGATGCGGCAAACCGGGGCACTATCGTTTCGACTGCCCTCGGAGACGGGGACATCACCCGTAGCAGCATCTACACCTTCTTCTCAGCAATCGGGAGGAGGAAGAGTCTATACGATGACCCACCAGGGGACGGACCCACAGGGCACGATGTAACAGGCAATACTCGAGTTTCAGATCATCGTGCTAGAACGTTTGTGTCAACACCTAAGCATCCCACTCGTCCACCTCGCTTCATGTTTTCGCCCTACCTTAGTTATTAGAAGAAATCCCCATTGTAGAAATAAGTTCAGTCGGATCCTCCGGCTACCCCTCGAGGCAGGCGACTGTACTCCTTCCTGCCTAGCGAGGGTGAGGCGGGTTCTTAGTCTCTAAGAACTAATGAGGTTCCCGTTAAAGGTTATCGGCGTAGCGCTTGGGGCCGACGGTAGCGGCAATCTTTAAGCGGTAGTTGACCGCTTGAAGTTCCAAGCGTGTCTCCGGGAACCGGATTTGCCGAAACTTGTAAATTTAGCTTGTAGGAATGCCTTCTGTTCGCTTTTCTTTGTTGCGGGCAAGAAGCTTAGTAGAAGACAGTCGAGTAGCTTTCACAAGTGTCGTATGGATCTTGACACGAGAAGAACAAGCATCCCTCTACCTAGGATAGAAGACCTATGCGATCAACTACAAGGAGCAATGGCATTCCCAAAGATTGATCTGCGGTCCGGCTATCACCAGCGTAAAGCCCGGGGTGATGACACACTGAAAACAGACCTACGAGCTCGGAATAGTCAACATGAGCTTACGGATTATACCGTTTAGACTCGTTAATGCACCAGCGGTGCTCATGGGCATGATGAATAGGATACTCAAGCCCTTCCTAGACCAGCCGGTGATGGCCTTATAGTGGACGTTCCGATCTACTCTCGCACAGACAAGGGGTACAGGGAACACGTGCGAGTAATCCCCCAGACCCTACGGGAACAGAAACTCTACGCCAAACTCAAAAAGTGTGAGTTTTGGCTCCGCGAGGTGGGCTTTCTGGGGCATATTGTGTCGGCTGCTGGGATTGCGGTCGACCCGAAGAAGATAGATTCGGTAACCGACCGGCCCAGGCCGACGACGGTGACTGAGATTCGAAGCTTTCTGGGTCTGGCAGGGTATTACAGACGCTTTGTGGAAGGCTTCTCCAAGATAGCTATGCCCCTGACTCGCCTGACCCGTAAAGGAGAAAAGTACATCTGGACCGATCAGTGCCAGAAGAGTTTTGAGGAACTCAAGAGCAAGTTGACGCGAGCCCCAGTACTCGCTCTACCGGAGCTCGGCGAGGACTACGAGGTGTACTGCGATGCGTCACGGAACGGTCTCGGAGGCGTGCTTATGTAACGGGGTAAAGTTATAGCCTATGCGTCAAGGCAACTCAAGGAGTACGAGAGAAACTACCCCGTGCACGACCTGGAGCTTGCAGCGATCGTATTCGTCCTCAAGTTGTGGAGACACTATCTGTATGGGACACACTGTAATGTGTACTCAGACCATCAGAGCCTCAAGTACCTCTTCACCCAGAAAGAACTAAACTTGCGGCAAAGGCGGTGGCTTGAACTACTAAAGGACTATGATTTAACCATCCACTACCATCCTGGGAAGGCGAACGTGGTGGCGGATGCCCTGAGCCGCAAGGGACAGACGGTGGAACCAATGGTACACGCCCTTACCCAGCAGGACCGTTTGGTTGCAGAATTCTCGCAATTAAGACTGGAAGTGGTACCAGCAGGGACGGTCGCACGGCTCATGACCTTGGTGGTCAGACCTGCCCTACTGGATAGGATCCGGGAAGGGCAATCGACGGATACCCAGTTACAGCTTGTACGAGATAGACTATCTTCGAACCAAGAGGGCGATTTCGCGAGGGACGTAGAGGGCACGTTATGCTTTCGGGGACGAATCTGTGTGCCGGATCTACCGGAGCTCAAGGAGGAAATCCTGAGCGAGGCGCACACCGCGCCTTACGCCGTGCACCCTGGGGGGACGAAGATGTACAAGGACTTAAAGCAAACCTTTTGGTGGCCTAAGATGAAAGGGGATGTAACCCGGTTTGTGGCACACTGCCTGGTGTGCCAACAGGTAAAGGCCGAACACCAGCGTCCAGCGGGAAAGTTACAACCGTTGCCAGTGCCGGAGTGGAAGTGGGAGATGATTACGATGGACTTCGTGACTGGGTTTCCGAGATCATCTCAAGGACATGACGCGATATGGGTCATAGTGGATCGCTTGACGAAATCTGCCCACTTCCTGCCTATACATACGACGTGGACACGTGAACGGCTGGCGCGAACCTACATTGATGAAATAGTAAGATTGCATGGTGTACCGGCGTCCATCACGTCGGACAGAGACACGCGGTTCGTGTCGAACTCTTGGCAGAGCTTGCAGCGAGCAATGGGAACCAAGCTGCATTTCAGTACGGCCTTTCACCCGCAAACTGACGGACAATCGGAACGGGTGATCCAGATCCTCGAAGACATGCTCCGGGCATGCGTACTTGACCTGGGCGAAGGATGGTCTCAATATCTACCGCTTGTGGAATTCGCCTACAATAACAGTTACCAAGCCAGCATTCAGATGGCGCCATACGAGGCTCTGTATGGGCGCCGTTGTCGGTCGCCAATATGCTGGGATGATTTGGGAGAGCGCAAATGGATAGGACCGGGTTTGGTGGAAGAGACCGAGGCGAAGGTGCGCCTGATCAGGCAGCGGTTGTTAACCGCCCAGAGCAGACAGAAAAGTTACGCAGACCATAGACGTCGGGAATTGGAATTCATGGTGGGCGAGCACGTGTTGCTACGGGTATCGCCTTCAAAGGGGACCCGACGTTTCGGCCTGAAGGGGAAGCTAAGTCCGAGGTACGTGGGACCGTTTGAGATCCTAGAGCGTGTGGGTCCGGTGGCGTATCGGTTGGCCTTGCCGCCGAACCTAGACCGAGTACACAACGTGTTTCACGTTTCAATGCTCCGAAAGTACCTCCCCGACCCCTCTCACGCCCTAGACGTATCCACTGTCAAGCTACATGAGGACTTAACCATCGAGGAGACGCCGGTGCGAATCTTAGCTCGAGAAGACAAGAAATTGCGGAACCAGACCATTCCCTACGTAAAGGTCTGTTACGGAATTTGAGTTGGCGTATTTCGTGAAAGTGTTAAGTCTTGAAGATTGAAGATGAAAGAACTTTGGATCATATACCTCAATCTCAAGAAAGAAGAATTCAAAAGGATCAGGTATGTTTAGCTAAAAATTAATGGTGATCCGAATACTTCTTGTAGTGTAGAAACACCTGGAAGAATTCTTAACTGCATAAAAATCAAAAACTGGTGTTCGAACAGGTTCAGGATGTGATGACCCGGATCTTCGCAGAGCTGCTACAGTGCGTTGGGGTGGCTGTTGGAGGCCTACATGGTGTGTTGGAGGTGTTTGGGGCATAATTGGACACAAGTGTTGGACTTCGGGCTCAAATGGATCATGTGAGTGATCGGAGGACCCCGTGGAGGGTTTAGAAGTGGTTTCGCGCGAATCGGATATTTAAATTGGGCTCCGCACGAAGTTCGGGCTAAGAATACACTTCCGGGAGCCTCCGGCAATTTTTTAGAGTTGGAATTTGGCGAAACGGATGTCAAATTCGGATTCAGCGCGCGAAAACGGTCAAAATGGACTACCTACTTGACTTTTTGGGCACGGGTTACTGTTCACCGCCGGAACAGTAACTCCGGCGATCGCCGGCGGCAACCGGCGGCGGCGGGCAGCGGCGGAGAGCGGCGGCGCGGCCTCGGGCAGGCGGAAAGCGGCGGCGGGCAGGGCGCGTGGGCGCGGGCAGGGCGCGCGGGCAGGGCGCGCGGGTGCGCGGTCCACGCGGCCGGCGTGCACCGGAGAGGGGTGCCACGTGGCAATACGTGATTGGACGGTTCATTGGTCCCGGCCTACGGAACAGGGGAGTGTTTGGTGGACCGGGCGGGAAAACACGTGGCATCTTATCATTGGTCCGGTGTATGGCGTGTCGTGCACCGGGTGCAGTGAGCGAGAGGGTGGACACGTGGCGCGCGGGGATTGGGCGCGCCACTGTGCGCGACAGGCCGTGGGCGGGTGCACGGTGTACGGTGGACCGGTTGGAGACACGTGGCATTATATCAGTGGTTCGGTGTATAGGGTGTCGTGCACCGGGTGTAGCAAACGTGTGGCCTGAACACGTGGCGCGCAGGGATTGGCTGTGCTACTGTGCGCGTATGGCGTGGCAGGCGGCGGTGGCAGGCGGGGCAGGCGGCGGCCGGCAGGCGGGGCAGGCGGCGGCCGGCTGGCGTGGCGGGCACGGCAGCAGGGTGGCGCACGCGGGCGCCACGTGGCGGCCCGCCATTGCGGGGCGCCAACGGCCCCGTTGACCAAGGGCGGCCACGTGGCGCGAGGGGAGCGGTCGGTTCCACTGTTTCGTGTTCGGGGACACGTGTCGGTGCGTGGAGCGGGTCGGACGGGTGCGCGGTCCGACCGGATCTGGTGTGCGGGCGTGGGCCGAGTGGGCCGGGCTACTGTGCGCGCCGAAAGTTCGGGCCGGGCCGCACTGTTTGCGCCCGAAAAGATTCAGGCGCCCAGAAAAGAGGACACAGGGGTCATTTGTGGATTTGTTTGGAATGGCCTATAAATACCAACCCGAGCCCCTTCTTTTCGAGTTTTCTCCCTTTCCGAGCTTCTTCTGCCCGAGCCACCTTAAGGAGATTTGTTCACCTATTGATGCTTGATCTTCCTGCCAAGTTCTAGGATTTTAGGAGGCTCGAATCCCGAGGTTCCCCATTTTACGGTGCGGCGCGACGTTGCAATTCCTGTTTCCTTCTTCGGCGCAACAGTGATGTTTTGGCTCCCCTGGGCTACCCCGAGGTCCTTTTTCAGTGATTCTTGCGCCGAAAGACTCCTTACAGATAAGGCTTCAACTTTCATTTTGATTGTGCTTTTCGGTTTCGAGGTTTTGGCACGGATCCCGAGGCAAATAGTGACCCCTTTTTGCTGTGTGGATTTCCTTGACAGCAGCGGAGTGTTTCAGCCATATCTTCGCGCACGAGCGTCAGACGGAGACGAGCTTATACAACTTTTTGATCTACTCGTCGTGAGGAACGCAATGGTAATTTTTCTGAGATTTTAGAAAAATTGTTTCGAGATGATAATCACTGTTTTCTCAGTGTGCTGTGTACAGTTTTTCTTCACAGTTTGTTGATTGGATTACCGCCTTGCCGAATTTATAACTTGGCTTACCGAACTCTGATTTGGGCGTGCAAGGTACCGTTGCGAAGCTATCGACGCGAGGATCGCCGTGATATTTTTCTGGGAATTTTCTGGGCACTTTCTGCAGGTGATAATTTAACAGTTTCAGGACTGTTGTTGTATGGGTTAATTAAAGCAATATTTGGGAACCTAAGTGTATTTAGTGGACTTTGTGTTGTGCTAGGAGTGTTTCGGGTGTACTGTACTTGTTGGAGCGCAGGATTGGAGTTTTTTGGTATTTTCAGCTGTTTGGACCCGGACTGTTAGCGCTTCAGGTGGGTGGTTGTTGCATGCCTCTACACCTGGCTTACTTACTAAGTTTATTAGAAAACTCCACTACTGAACATGTTGATCGAGTATCATGCATATTTGACTGTTATAATGTGAGCCTATCATCTGAGATTAATTTTGTTGGTATAGCATGTTGGGGATATTATTGGGATACTGATGCTATTGGAACATGATCATCGGAATAATGTAACAGTGATAATTAACATGCGATATTAGCACCTAGATTTATGAAAGGGGATTAAATGGATTAATTGTGGGGACATAGTGACATATCTAGGTGCGGGTGCCACTTTGAGATTTATTATGGATCAGGGATTATTTACATGTGTAGTTGACCGATAATGTTAGTATGATGGACATGTTTATGTGGATTTGTTATTTGTTACACCTGCAAAACTGTATTTGCTATTCTCCATTTCATATCGCATGAGGACTTTTGCATGCTTATTTGGACATCTAGTTAGGCCACTATTTTATTGCTACACTATCATATTGGGATTTGACTTAGGAGAAACCATGATTGCTTTCTTTCTCCTTTTCATTTAGACTTTTGAGTCATGTTGCTCGGGTTCGAGCAGAGGTTTGGGATAGTGTAGCTGGGACCTGCGGGTCAGTGACAGGGTGTAGTTGATGTTGGATTATGGGTTATTGCGGCAACCGCGGACAGTAGGCGGTTGACCGGATCTTGATTATTGTACCCAATTGTGGGTTGGGGTTATTGCGGTGACCGCGGACTGTGGGCGGTTGACCGGATGTTTACTATTGCATCAGATTGGGTATCAGATTTCTCTAGTGGATGGTATTTCCCACTTTTGAGTATTATTGCATCAGATCGGGGTTTGGTTAGTGGACGGAGCTTCCCACTTTGATCATGGTCTTGATCCAGTCCTGCTATATCAGGTTACTTGTGGTTACTTACTTTACTCGTGTGGGTCGCTCCCCTCGAGTGCCACTCCGGAGTGTGCGTCAGACAGACTTTGAGTCCTTGAGACTCCTTTGCTTCGGTGTTATGCATAGGCTGGCATACCCGTTGCGGCAGGCAGAGCAGGCAGTACCAGTGTCCACTGGTGGTCGGATTGGGTATCTTGGCAGGCATTTTTTTTTTTGATGCTCATTTAGCTATTCTTTTCGCTTGGCATTTAGAGGCATACTAGTGGTAGCTTTCTCTTATCAGCATCTCTGTTTATAGCTTACCCCTCTCTATTCCTTTTTGCCTCTAGTAGACTTAGTGGGTACGCCGGAGCTCGAGGCTTTACCCACAGGGGGAGGCTACTGGTTTACTAGTGGTTCTCACCCCCCACTGTTGTTTCCTTTTCTTTTTCTCCCCCCTGTTTTGCAGAGTCCTCTTTGGGAGTTGCTGATCTTCGGTCGTTGTCCGAGGCGAGAGAGAGTCACGAGCTAGATCTTTACCACCCGTGGAGTGTAGCTGTATCCCCTGGTTGGAGATTCCTCGTAGCTGTTGGCTGATGTTTACTGTTATCTGGAGGGAGATCTTCTGTATTTGGAGAGACAAGAGTGAGACGGATGTACTATAGTTTTAGTTTATTTCCTTTTATAGTTGAGAGATGCTGTAGTGAGGACATTGTATGTTGATTACCTGTATTCGAGGAAATGGATATTGTACATATTTCATCTTGTTCAGTGATTGGATTTTATTCTACAGCATTTTTATTTCAGCTCTGATATTTGTGTGGCTATAGTACTATCTTTTGCAGGTTAGACGCTTCGCCTATGCGGGTTTTAGCATAGGTGGCGGATCTGTTGGCGAGCCCGGGTCGCAGTTTCGACCCCGGGGCGTGACAGATTAGGTTGGTATCAGAGCTTAGGGATAGGTCAATTGGGACTGTAGAAACCCTAGGCTTATGGTTGGACCCTAGGATGACTTCGTGAGAGTCGTGAGTTTTGCGAGAGTCCTGATTGAGTTTTATACCTCTCCCAAGGGATGGGATGGGTGATTGGCATGTTTATTCTCCTAAGCAATTATGTTGGCTGCAGACAACATAATGCGGCGGAACGGTTGACATGCTCTAGACTCTCGCCGGATTGGGTCGAGTTTTGTTTTGTGCTGTGGTGCGGTTGGTCGTGGTGAGCGGTGTCTCCCCGACGCGTTGTGCGGATTGGTGTGCACTCGTCGCAGCGGTGGAGCTTGAGCAGATTGTTTTGGGGCCGGATATCCGGATTGAGGTTAGAGAGCTTCTGGCCCCGATGGCAGGATTGTCTGAGGTATTTCAGCGGCAGAGTGAGCCGCTGGTCTAGGTGACACAGTTGTCGGAGCAGTGGGCAGCCCGACAGTGTTTTTCTCCTGAGACCACCTGGTTATAGTTTCCTCAGCGGCAGTGATTTCTGAGGCGCCGATGGAGCGAGTGGCCCCCTCCGTGCCAATGTTTAATGCTGAGGCACCGAGGTAGGGTGGGTCGTTGACAGCTGACGAGTTGTGGGACATCATGGATCGATGGAGCCAATTTTGGCAGATGAACCACCCTGGTTCATGGAATTAAGTTGGAGCCTTTGGAGGCAAAATCGTGGTTGGTGGTGATGGAGTGATCAATTGAGGGTCTCCCTGTGCTAGAGAGTTGAGGCAGTTGTTGAACTGTACGCTCCAGGTTTCGAGGGACGAAGCGCGTAGGATGTGTGCGACTGGGAATGGATTGCGCCAGGATACCCCTTTTGTTTATCTGATCCCTCTGTTTTGGATTTTGGATTTTAGATGCCTCGATGGAGTAGGCATTGTGTATGGAGCATACTGTTGCAGTTCCTGTCGATAGGGATCTGCCGCCAGAGGCGAGTTCTGGATAGAGGCACCTGGCGCTAAGTGTTGGGGGACAGATCGGCTGGCAGAGGCACTTTCGTGTTCCTTTTCTGGATGGTGGACATCCTTGTGGACGGATTATGTAAAGCTTACCCAAAGGAAAGTTACCCTTTGTGATTGATACCAGTTGTGTTTGGGGTACAATGGATGTGTTTGAGGGGTGAGCTGAGGAAGGATGATTGTATAAGGAATTGCAGGAATTAATTGTGTTTTGTCATATGACGATTGCAATGATGGATTTTCTGAGATGTCAGTGGTCAGGTGGACCCCGGGGGCAACATCTGCATCGTTATCAGAGTGGTGCAGCGGTAGTGTGGATTTGTTGTCTGCGAAGGGCTTTCTTCCTTGCCGCAGTGTGAGCAAAGGCGGAGAATTATGCTCCTTTTGTGGATAGCCTTGATCTCCAGGCAGATTAAGTGACGACCACCTACATTGAGCGGTTGAGGCTGTGCTGCCTGGGTGGAGGACACCAAGGCAGTGGATCGGGTCGTCGCAGGTGTGATTTTATCTCAGCAGTCGAAGTTAGAGCATGTTGCATTCCTGCATGGACTAGAGGCAGATTTGTTACCACATGCACTAGAGGTATAGATTCCTGTTGGGGTGGTGCATGTGGGGGAGGCTTGTGAATCATGTCCAGTGCAGTTGAGACCTCGAGTGGTATCGGCGGACTTATTGGTAGTTGTACCTGGTCAGTGTTTGACCCAGTGCGTGGGATTGGTTAGCACAGTGCCACATGATGTATGACTGCGGAGAAAGAAGGTTATGATCTTCTGCAAGCAGACATTAGGGACTTGTTCATTGAGGCAGTCAGAGCACACAGTGTAATGTACCGGAGCTTCGGATAGCGCACCGACCCCGCGGGATGGCGTGGGAAGGAGAGTTTGCCTGGGAGGTGTCCCAGTTTTGTTTACTGTTGTGATTGGGTTGATTTGGATCAACGCGGAAGCCCCATGTTGATTCGGGGTTTTCCGGGCAGTGTTCGCCGTTAGAGGATTGGTTTGGGAAGCACCGACTCCACCGTGGTGTGCAGAAAATTGGGAAAACACTTGGAGCAGCTGTATTTTATATTTACAGCGGGGTTCGAGAGGTTTCGGACCCGTGCGGAGACCCCGGAGCTGAAAAGTGAGTCGGAACTGGCAGTTTTGGAGCCGGTTTTTGGATTGAGCACACCGACTCCACGGTTGAGCTTTCTGAGGAGAAAAAGCTGTGAGCATGTGTATTTTCAGATTACAGCGGAGTTCGGGAGGTTCCGAACTGTGACGGAAGGCCCGAAGCCAAAAAGTGAGTTATCGGGGCCCTTTTTGGAATATTTTATTCATTAAATTGCTTAATTAAGTGTTGGCTTAATTGTGGGTGTGGGTGTGTGAGTGCTGCTGTGAGGGTGTTGGCAGGGAGTTAGTGGCTTAATTATTTTTTAGTTTGGGTTGGTGGATTGGATTAACCCATTTGCTTTAATTAAGCTCACTCTCTCTCTCTCTCTCCCTCTTTAAAAGCCCCACCTCACCCCCTTCTTCTCGGATGAAAAAGGGGAAGCCCCTGTAGCTTGGAGTGAAGCAGAGGAAGAAGAGAGAAGGAGGAGAAGAAGGAGGCTTTTCTTGGGCGTTTTCTTCTCGAGTGAAGGCGTGGAGCCGGGCGGAGCGCGCGAGGCGGACTTCGTCGAGGTAATTATTTAATTGTTTTTGGGGGGCGCCCGCGCGCAGCTGCTGCTGTGCTGCTGCTGCCGCTGCTGCTGTGCAGCAGGGCGGGACGGGACGCCGGCGGCAGCGCCCCTGGGCCGCGCGCGTGGCGCGCGGCACTGCAGGGGTGCCGCGCGGGCGGCCCTGCGCTGGGCGGCCCTGCAGGCCGCGCGCAGGGCGCGCGGCACTGCGAGCGGGCCGCGCGTGTGCCCTAGGGCCGCGCGCGGACAGCAGGCCGCGCGCAGGGCGCGACGGCACTGCGGGCGGGCCGCGCGGGTGCCCTAGGGCCCGCGCGGCACCGCAGGCCGCGCGCTGGGCGCGCGGCACTGCGGGCGGGCCGCGCGGGTGTCCTAGGGGCCGCGCGGCACCGCAGGCCGCGCGCTGGGCGCGCGGCACTGCGGGCGGGCCGCGCGTGTGCCTAGGGGCCGCGCGGCACCGCAGGCCGCGCGCAGGGCGCGCGGCACTGCGGGCGGGCCGCGCGGGTGCCCTAGGGGCCGCGCGGCACCGCAGGCCGCGCGCTGGGCGCGCGGCACTGCGGGCGGGCCGCGCGGGTGTCCTAGGGGCCGCGCGGCACCGCAGGCCGCGCGCTGGGCGCGCGGCACTGCGGGCGGGGCCGCGCGGGTGCCCTAGGGGCCGCGTGGCACCGCAGGCCGCGCGCTGGGCGCGCGGCACTGCGGGCGGGCCGCGCGGGTGCCCTAGGGGCCGCGCGGCACCGCAGGCCGCGCGCTGGCGCGCGCGGCACTGCGGGCGGGGCCGCGCGGGGTGTCCTAGGGGCCGCGCGGCACCGCAGGCCGCGCGCTGGGCGCGCGGCACTGGGCGGGCCGCGCGGTGTGCCCTAGGGGCCGCGCGGCACCGCAGGCCGCGCGCTGGGCGCGCGGCACTGCGGGCGGGCCGCGCGTGGTGGCCTAGGGCCGCGCGCGCACCGCAGGCGCGCGCTGGGCGCGCGGCACTGCGGGCGGGCCGCGCGCTTGGGCGCGCGGCACCGCAGGGGCCCCGCGCGGGCGGCGCGGGCGGGCCGCGCGGGCCTGCGGGCCGCGCGCTTGGGCGCGCGGCACCGCAGGGGCCCCGCGCGGGCGGCCGCGGGCCGTGCGGGCCTGCGGGCCGCGCGCTTGGGCGCGCGGCACCGCAGGGGCCCGCGGGCGCGGCCGCGGGCCGCGCGGGCCTGCGGGCCGCGCGCATGGGCGCGCGGCACCGCAGGGGCCGCGCGCGCGGGCGGCCGCGGGCCGCGCGGGCCTGCGGGCCGCGCGCATGGGCGCGCGGCACCGCAGGGGCCCCGCGCGGGCGGCCGCGGGCCGCGCGGGCCTGCGGCCGCGCGCTGGGCGCGCGGCACCGCAGGGGCCCCGCGCGGGCGGCCGCTGGCCGCGCACGGGGCGCGCGGCACCGCAGGGGCCCGCGCGGGCAGCCGCGGGGCCGTGCGGGCATGCGGACCGCGCGCTTGGGCCGCAGGGGCCCCGCGCGGGCAGCCCGTGTGCCGCAGGGCTGGGTTTTGAGCCGTGCAGCTGCGCCGCCTTGTCCGCGCAGGCTGCGACTCGGCGACGCGCCGCGGCGTTTGCGCGATGGTTTTTCCGCGCAACGCGCGGCGTTTCTCGTCGCCGGATGGTTTTTCCTTCGCCTTTGTTGGCGCGGTTTTGACCGCAGGTTTTCTGATCCCGATTTACCTCCTCCTCTCACAGTTGTGGCATGGTGTTAGCTTCTACGCGGCCGGTGGCGCGTATTTGCCGCATGGAGCTGTGGGATCGCATCGGGACCTCCGTTTGGCGCGCGGTTTTGCAGATTCTTCACAGGTGGGTTGGTTTTCTCCCGGAAGTATGGTATGCTCATAATACTTCCGAATGTAAGGTATTGTAACCCCTTTTTACATTATACCTCTGTCCATTGACTGTTGGACAGCCGTGATATGTTGAGGGTATATACCACTGGCAGAGTTACCAGATGGGTATATACCACTGGCTGTGTTACCAGATGGGTATAAATCACTGGCTGAGCTACCAGATGATCAGATACCACTGGCAGAGTTACCAGATGGGTAGATACCACTGGCCGAGTCACCAGATGGTATAAATCACTGGCTGAGCTACCAGATGATCAGATACCACTGGCAGAGTTACCAGATGGGTAGATACCACTGGCCGAGTTACCAGATGGGTATAAATCACTGGCTGAGCTACCAGATGATCAGATACCACTGGCAGAGTTACCAGATGGGTATAAATCACTGGCTGAGCTACCAGATGATCAGATACCACTGGCAGAGTTACCAGATGGGTAGATACCACTGGCCGAGTTACCAGATGGGTATAAATCACTGGCTGAGCTACCAGATGATCAGATACCACTAGCAGAGTTACCAGATGGGTATAAATCACTGGCTGAGCTACCAGATGAGCAGATACCACTGGCAGAGTTACCAGATGGGTAGATACCACTGGCCGAGTTACCAGATGGGTATAAATCACTGGCTGAGCTACCAGATGAGCAGATATCACTGGCAGAGTTACCAGATGGGTAGATACCACTGGCCGAGTTACCAGATGGGTATAAATCTCTGGCTGAGCTACCAGATGAGCAGATACCACTGGCTGAGTTACCAGATGGGTAGATGCCACTGGCCGAGTCACCAGATGGGTATAAATCACCGGCTGAGCTACCAGATGAGTAGATACCACTGGCCGAGTTACCAGATGGGTATGAATCACTGGCTGAGTTACCAGATGAGCGGATACCACTGGCTGAGTTACCAGATGAGCGGATACCACTGGCTGAGTTACCAGATGGACAGATACCACTGGCCGAGTCACCAGATGGGTATGAATAGCACTGGCCGAGTTACCAGATGGACGAATATCACTGGCTGAGTTACCAGAAGAGTAAATACCACTGGCTGAGTTACTAGATGGATGTATACCACTGGTTGAGTTACCAGACGAGTAAATAACACTGGCCGAGCTACCAGATGAGTAAGTACCACTGGCTGTGTTACCAGATGGAGGAATACCACTGGTTTGGTTACCAGATGAGTAAATAACACTGGCCGAGCTACCAGATGAGTAAGTATCACTGGCTGAGTTACCAGATGAGTGAATGCCCCTGGCCGAGTCACCGGGTGGGTAATTGCCCTGGCTGAGTTACCAGGTAGTTAATTGAATGAAATGGAGACGACTTTTAATGTCATGTGAAAGTTCAGCATTTCCAGTGCGGGGCGGAAACTATAGCGGCTATGCCTATAACCAGTTCTTGTTTGATAGGGTTGTAGATGACAGTCGTTCAGAATTTCCAGGCCTCCCGTAAGGGAGATTGAGAACTTTCTCTGCATTGCATTGAAACACATAGTGGTAGATTCTTTTCCAGCATAAATATCTATCTATCTATCTATCTATCTGTTTTTGGTCTCCAGCGGACTCAGTGGGCGTACCACGGGTTTTGGCGTCGGTACCCACTGAGATCTGCCTGTGGCAGTAGATCTCACCCCCGCTGTGATGACAGGTGTTCCTGAGGTGATCGTTCCAGGTTTGGCTCGTTCGGAGTTTTCTGACCGGGGTAAGGAGCGTGGCCGACTAGTTCCTACCCGAGTCTGTGGAGTCTGTGTTAGAGTCACTTGTACTTTTGGTTTCCACTTTTGTACCTTTGTTTGGGGAGTAGTGAACTTGTGTACTTGGACTTTTTCACTTAGTGTTTTAGCTGCTTCTTTTATGTTTAGCTTCCTTACAGCTCTGATACTTGTGTAGCTTTTGAGCTCCTTTGCAGGTTAGACGCTTCGTCTGTACGGCAGTTTCCGTACAGACGGCGGATCTGTTGGCGAGCCCGGGTCGCAGTTCGACCCCGGGGCGTGACAGATTAGGTGGTATCAGAGCCTAGGAATATAGGTCGTTGAGGACTTAGAGACCCTAGGCTTTTGGTTGGACAGTAGTAGGACTGTCGTGAGAGACGTGACATTAGCGAGAGTCTTGTTTGAATTTGTAACTTCCCCAAGGGATTGGGGTGAGTATTTCCAACATGTCTGTTCTCTAAAGTGGTTATGTTGGCTGCCGACAGCATAATGCTTTAGAAGGGATGACATGTTTTAGACTCTCGCTTGCTTTGGTCGAGAGGTTTTTACTCTCTGACATCCTTTACTTTGTTGGTGGTTGCTTGCGGGCCTCCATACCGTCGGCGGGAGTGGAGGCGCACTCCGTGTCAGATGTGGAGCCCGAGCACCGGGAGGCAGGACAGGGCGAGACCCAGGAGCTACGGGCCCAGGTAGCCCAGATGTCCGAGGCCTTGCGGCGCCAGGAGGACCTCCTGGGGCATATGTTAAGGCGGGTTTCCACTTTAACCGAGAGGGGCCGAATCCCTGAACGGTAAAGGATCGAGAACTTCGATAGGCTGAGTCTAGAGGCTGTTCTTGTTTGATTGGGATTCTAGGCACCGGCCTGACGGGATTCTCGGACCGTTGCGGCCTCAGTCGGTTCTTCTCGTCTGTGAGTGGGGTGTCGTTTTGGGAGCCGTTTGGATGGACGGCGGTCCCAGCTGTGGTGTCTTCTTTCAGGGGATTGTGGCCTGTTGAACCTGGTATTTTGATACCAGTTGTGTGATACTTGAGTTCGGAGGGATCGCTCCTTTCGGGCTACGCCCGGGTGCGATGATGACACCGAGCCTGACAAGGCTGCGATGGCGCGACTAGTTATTACACTAGAGTTCGCTTGAGATAGTCAGCTTAGGACGCCCCACGTAAATCCCGTCCTCTTGTGGATGCGAGGTAGTGGGCAGGTGCGTTCCTAGACGACATCCGCCGGCTCGACTGGACCCTACGAGGTAGTCTTTGAGTTCGGGTGTTATATGTTGAGTGAGAGTGCCACTCCATCGCAGCAGTCAGACAGGCGACCGCCTCCGAGCAGGCAAGTTTGTGCCGCTCAGGTCGAGGACTCAGAGGCAATTAGCCATGTGGTGGCAGGTTTGGCCTTATCTCCCTACTCGCACTTGAGTTTTTTTGTTACTGGAGCTTTTGCTTTGTTGCATGGGCTAGAGATTGGACCGCTTGTTGGTGCTCGTGAGGTTCTGTTACCCGATCACGTGATTGCACCTAGATGAGTGTTATTGGTCCTGCCCAGCGCAGTTAGGGCCCAGGTTTTTGCCTGAGGATCTTGGGCCCTTCGCCAGCTCCGGGATTTTGTTATAGTACTGGGTTTGGATTGGTTGACTCAGTTATGCGGCCTTCGATTGTTGAGAGAGGACTGTGACCCTTGGTGAGTCGGGTCGGCAGGAGTTTGTTTTTGAGGTAGTGAGTTTATAGCGCGGTTGCGGGATCTGATGATTCGATAGGGTCGGAGTGACCCAGAGCCACGCCGTGGATGTTGTGCCGCGAGGTTCTGAGACCGTGATGCCACACCGTTGTTGCACGGTGGTGATGCCACGCCGTTGTCGCACGGCAGTGATGCCACGTTGTGGGTACACAACGGTGAGAATTCTTGGAAGGTTCGAACACGGTCAGACTCGGATGGTGCTTGGGCAGATGCCTTCGAGTGATTGACAACTTTGGGGAACCGTACAACCGAGGGCTGTGCCGGGATAGTGTTCAGGAACCTGTTTGGGCAATTTAAGCTGTTATCGATGTCAAGTAGATTGACTATTGCCCTACCGACTTAAGAACGGTGCTTTCCCCCAGCTGTGTTGGGACGGGTTGGTGGTATAACCCGTCGTGGATACTTGTATTATCTCCGAAGCGACGTGGAGCGTGTAGGGCACGTAAGGATAGTGCTACAACTTCTATGAGGGAAGAAGTTGTATTCCATGTTAAGAAAGTTTGCTTTCTGACCTCGGAAGATTTTGCACATGGCCTTTTAGCGACGGAGATAAAGCTGAGGAAGAGTTGGTTTGTGGAAACGTCAGCAGAGAGAGTTGCTAGACGTGCGATTGATACCTCAGTGCTATCTCGGCGAAGACCTTATGGTCAGATTCGCCTCGTTTTAGCAAGTAGTGCAAGCTTTGAGTGAGATAACTGTTCAATGGATGCCACTGTTGGAACCTTGTATTGTGGAGTGTTAGCTGTACCAGGGACGACTCCAATGCCCTCTCCCTTTTTCTGTTATGCCGAGGCTTAACGAACTGATCGACGATTTCGGAAGGCTACTCCAGAAATGGAAAAGGTGCCGGAGCCTGTTCTTGTTTGATTGGGGTGAAGGCACTCGCCATTCGGGATTCTCGAACTTTTCGCCGTTGCCGGCTGGTTCTCAAATCGGGAGTTAGGGGTTAGGAATGTTCCTGGTGTTGGTTGCTTTCCTATTGATGGATACGAGAGTTTTTCACTGAGTTTGGGCAGTGGGTGCTGTGTGGACAGCGATAGATTACCATTTATTCTGAGGAGTATATGGTTTTGATCACTCGCTTGTTTGGATTTCGTTTCCTTGGAGAGGAGCGAGGATCTGAGTGATACCTTGAGTGAGGCAGAAGTTTTGTGCTTTCAGATTTTACCTTGAGGGAAGGTTCAATGGAGTCATCTGGATGAGTAGGAGTGACCGCCTGAAAGCCTGAGGATGAGTTGTGGATCTCCTATCCCTTTTGTCATCGATGAGGTACCCTCCTAAGTATGGATTTAGTTGGGTTTCGAGGACGAAACCCTTTTTAAGGAGGGGAGAGTGTAGTGTACCGGAGCTTCGGATAGCGCACCGACCCCGCGGGATGGCGTGGGAAGGAGAGTTTGCCTGGGAGGTGTCCCAGTTTTGTTTACTGTTGTGATTGGGTTGATTTGGATCAACGCGGAAGCCCCATGTTGATTCGGGTTTTCCGGGCAGTGTTCGCCGTTAGAGGATTGGTTTGGGAAGCACCGACTCCACCGTGGTGTGCAGAAAATTGGGAAAACACTTGGAGCAGCTGTATTTTATATTTACAGCGGGGTTCGAGAGGTTTCGGACCCGTGCGGAGACCCCGGAGCTGAAAAGTGAGTCGGAACTGGCAGTTTTGGAGCCGGTTTTTGGATTGAGCACACCGACTCCACGGTTGAGCTTTCTGAGAGGAGAAAAAGCTGTGAGCATGTGTATTTTCAGATTACAGCGGAGTTCGGGAGGTTCCGAACTGTGGCGGAGGCCCGAAGCCAAAAAGTGAGTTATCGGGGCCCTTTTTGGAATATTTTATTCATTAAATTGCTTAATAAGTGTTGGCTTAATTGTGGGTGTGGGTGTGTGAGTGCTGCTGTGTGAGGGTGTTGGCAGGGAGTTAGTGGCTTAAATTATTTTAGTTTGGGTTGGTGGATTGGATTAACCCATTTGCTTTATTAAAGCTCACTCTCTCTCTCTCCCTCTCCCTCTTTAAAAGCCCCACCTCACCCCCCTTCTTCTCGGATGAAAAAGGGGGAAGCCCCTGTAGCTTGGAGTGAAGCAGAGGAAGAAGAGAGAAGGAGGAGAAGAAGGAGGCTTTTCTTGGGCGTTTTCTTCTCCGAGTGAAGGCGTGGAGCCGGGCGGAGCGCGCGAGGCGGACTTCGTCGGGTAATTATTTAATTGTTTTTTGGGGCGCCGCGCGCGCTGCTGCGCTGCTGCTGCCGCTGCTGCTGCCGCTGCCGCTGCTGCCGCTGCCGCTGCTGCTGTGCAGCAGGGCGCCGGGACGCCGGCGGCAGCGCCCCTGGGCCGCGCGCGTGGCGCGCGGCACTGCAGGGGTGCCGCGCGGGCGGCCCCTGCGCTGGGCGGCCCTGCAGGCCGCGCGCAGGGCGCGCGGCACTGCGGGCGGGCCGCGCGTGTGCCCTAGGGGCCGCGCGGCACCGCAGGCCGCGCGCAGGGCGCGCGGCACTGCGGGCGGGCCGCGCGGGTGCCCTAGGGGCCGCGCGGCACCGCAGGCCGCGCGCTGGGCGCGCGGCACTGCGGGCGGGCCGCGCGGGTGCCCTAGGGGCCGCGCGGCACCGCAGGCCGCGCGCTGGGCGCGCGGCACTGCGGGCGGGCCGCGCGGGTGCCCTAGGGGCCGCGCGGCACCGCAGGCCGCGCGCTGGGCGCGCGGCACTGCGGGCGGGCCGCGCGGGTGCCCTAGGGGCCGCGCGGCACCGCAGGCCGCGCGCTGGGCGCGCGGCACTGCGGGCGGGCCGCGCGGTGCCCTAGGGGCCGCGCGGCACCGCAGGCCGCGCGCTGGGCGCGCGGCACTGCGGGCGGGCCGCGCGGTGCCCTAGGGCCGCGCGGCACCGCAGGCCGCGCGCTGGGCGCGCGGCACTGCGGGCGGGCCGCGCGGGTGCCCTAGGGCCGCGCGGCACGCAGGCCGCGCGCTGGGCGCGCGGCACTGCGGGCGGGCCGCGCGGGTGCCCTGGGCCGCGCGGCACCGGGCGCGGCGGCGGGCGCGCGGGCGCGCGCGCTGCGGGCGGCCCGCTTGGGCGCGCGGCACCGCAGGCCGCGCGCGGGCGGCGCCGCGGCGGGCCGCGCGGGCCTGCGGGCCGCGCGCTTGGGCGCGCGGCACCGCAGGGGCCCCGCGCGGGCGGCCGCGGGCCGCGCGGGCCTGCGGGCCGCGCGCTTGGGCGCGCGGCACCGCAGGGGCCCCGCGCGGGCGGCCGCGGGCCGCGCGGGCCTGCGGGCCGCGCGCTTGGGCGCGCGGCACCGCAGGGGCCCCCGCGGGCGGCCGCGGGCCGCGCGGGCCTGCGGGCCGCGCGGCGCGCGGCCGCACCGCGGGCCGGCGCGCGGCCGCCGCGGGGGCTGCGCCGCGCGCATGGGCGCGCGGCACCGCAGGGCCCCGCGGGCGGCGCGGGCCGCGCGGCCGCGGGCCGCGCGCGGGCGCTGGCACCGCAGGGGCCCCGCGCGGCGCCTCGGCCGCGCACGGCGCGCGGCACCGCAGGGGCCCCGCGCGGGCAGCCGCGGGCCGTGCGGGCATGCGGACCGCGCGCTTGGGCCGCAGGGGCCCCGCGCGGGCAGCCCGTGTGCCGCAGGGCTGGGTTTTGAGCCGTGCAGCTGCGCCGCCTTGTCCGCGCAGGCTGCGACTCGGCGACGCGCCGCGGCGTGTGCGCGATGGTTTTTCCGCGCAACGCGCGGCGTTTCTCGTCGCCGGATGGTTTTTCCTTCGCCTTTGTTGGCGCGGTTTTGACCGCAGGTTTTCTGATCCCGATTTACCTCCTCCTCTCACAGTTGTGGCATGGTGTTAGCTTCTACGCGGCCGGTGGCGCGTATTTGCCGCATGGAGCTGTGGGATCGCATCGGGACCTCCGTTTGGCGCGCGGTTTTGCAGATTCTTCACAGGTGGGTTGGTTTTCTCCCGGAAGTATGGTATGCTCATAATACTTCCGAATGTAAGGTATTGTAACCCCTTTTTACCTTTGTCCACTCTGTCCATTGACTGTTGGACAGCCTGATAGTTGAGGGTATATACCACTGGCTGAGTTACCAGATGGTATATACCACTGGCTGTGTTACCAGATGGGTATAAATCACTGGCTGAGCTACCAGATGATCAGATACCACTGGCTGAGTTACCAGATGGGTAGATACCACTGGCCGAGTTACCAGATGGGTATAAATCACTGGCTGAGCTACCAGATGAGCAGATACCACTGGCAGAGTTACCAGATGGGTAGATACCACTGGCCGAGTCACCAGATGGGTATAAATCACTGGCTGAGCTACCAGATGAGCAGATACCACTGGCAGAGTTACCAGATGGGTATATATCACTGGCTGAGTTACCAGATGATCACCACTGGCCGAGTTACCAGATGGGTAGATCCACTGGCTGAGTTACCAGATGGGCAGATATCACTGGCTGAGTTACCAGATGGGTAGATACCACTGGCCGAGTTACCAGATGGGTATAAATCACTGGCTGAGCTACCAGATGAGCAGATACCACTGGCAGAGTTACCAGATGGGTAGATACCACTGGCCGAGTTACCAGATGGGTATAAATCACTGGCTGAGCTACCAGATGAGCAGATATCACTGGCAGAGTTACCAGATGGGTAGATACCACTGGCCGAGTTACCAGATGGGTATAAATCACTGGCTGAGCTACCAGATGAGCAGATACCACTGGCTGAGTTACCAGATGGGTAGATACCACTGGCCGAGTCACCAGATGGGTATAAATCACCGGCTGAGCTACCAGATGAGTAGATACCACTGGCCGAGTTACCAGATGGGTATGAATCACTGGCTGAGTTACCAGATGAGCGGATACCACTGGCTGAGTTACCAGATGAGCGGATACCACTGGCTGAGTTACCAGATGGACAGATACCACTGGCCGAGTCACCAGATGGGTATGAATAGCACTGGCCGAGTTACCAGATGGACGAATATCACTGGCTGAGTTACCAGAAGAGTAAATACCACTGGCTGAGTTACCAGATGGATGAATACCACTGGTTGAGTTACCAGATGAGTAAATAACACTGGCCGAGCTACCAGATGAGTAAGTACCACTGGCTGTGTTACCAGATGGAGGAATACCACTGGTTGAGTTACCAGATGAGTAAATAACACTGGCCGAGCTACCAGATGAGTAAGTATCACTGGCTGAGTTACCAGATGAGTGAATGCCCCTGGCCGAGTCACCGGGTGGGTAATTGCCCTGGCTGAGTTACCAGGTAGTTAATTGAATGAAATGGAGACGACTTTTTAATGTCATGTGAAAGTTCAGCATTTCCAGTGCGGGGGCGGAAACTATGAGCGGCTATGCCTATAACCAGTTCTTGTTTGATAGGGTTGTAGATGACAGTCGTTCAGAATTTCCAGGCCTCCCGTAAGGGAGATTGAGAACTTTCTCTGCATTGCATTGAAACACATAGTGGTAGATTCTTTTCCAGCATAAATATTTATCTATCTATCTATCTATCTATCTGTTTTTGGTCTCCAGCGGACTCAGTGGGCGTACCACGGGTTTTGGCGTCGGTACCCACTGAGATCTGCCTGTGGCAGTAGATCTCACCCCCGCTGTGATGACAGGTGTTCCTGAGGTGATCGTTCCAGGTTTGGCTCGTTCGGAGTTTTCTGACCGGGGTAAGGAGCGTGGCCGACTAGTTCCTACCCGAGTCTGTGGAGTCTGTGTTAGAGTCACTTGTACTTTTGGTTTCCACTTTTGTACCTTTGCTTTGGGGAGTAGTGAACTTGTGTACTTGGACTTTTTCACTTAGTGTTTTAGCTGCTTCTTTTATGTTTAGCTTCCTTACAGCTCTGATACTTGTGTAGCTTTTGAGCTCCTTTGCAGGTTAGACGCTTCGTCTGTACGGCAGTTTCCGTACAGACGGCGGATCTGTTGGCGAGCCCGGGTCGCAGTTCGACCCCGGGGCGTGACACACAGGTTGCAGCAACTATGCACGAGGGGCCTACGGCGGCGCCGGGACACAAGGATATCCCGTTATCGGAGATCCGGGTGTGATTCCACCGGAGCTGATGATGATGCCGCTGGTTAGGGAGATTGAGATTGCGGTTGACGTGTTCAGGGAACCACGCCAACCCCGATAGCGCCTCATTGGATATCACCTGTAGAGCTGACAGAGCTGATGGCGCAGTTGCAGGATCTGATGGATCGAGGGTCTGTTCGATCTAGTGTCACGTCGTTGGCACAGGATAGTGAGGGTCCTTGTGTGGGGTGACCGCAGGCAAGTCTGGATATTATTTAGGACCTTTGATGGAGTTTATACCCCGACAGTGGTCTGCTTAGGATACTTGTATCTTTTTGGGATCCTACATTTGAGTATCTCGCCAAGATGGTGTTCAGGATCCGGTGGGGCATTATGAGTACAGGGAGGACAAATGGGATGACTAAGGCCCTGTCATCTTAGGATTTGAGGAATTGTGTGTTCCAGTTTGCACTTGGAAGAATTATTGGGGTATTCTTCTGGGATATTTTGATTCTTTTACCCCACCTCTGTATGGTTTAGAGCTGGTGGAGCACTGGTAGACGGTGTGGGCAAGGTCTGTGAGAAAGAAGCTATGCCAAGTTGTTGTGGTACAAGTTTTGGCTTCGAGAGCATCTCTTCTTGGATCACTTAGTTTAACCATAAGAGGCGTGTGATGCCCCACTTCCCACGGGGTCACCCATCCTAGAACTACTCTAGCTCTAGCACGCTTAACTCTCATGTTCCCTTGGATCTTGCTACCATCCAAAATGCTATAGCCGGGTTGAGAGATTAGTCTATTATATCATTTATATATAGGACTAATCCAATTCCGGGGTGTCACATTTCTTCACCCCTTTAAGCTCTGACGTCCACGTCAGGCTCAAGCACACTCACAAGCACCAGGCGATGTGAGACTCGTCTCGCTACCTTAGCCGACCTGTGGGAGCTGCACTCCACTCACAACGGTCATTAGCCGGGGAGCCCTCGCTCTACCCGCTATATAACCCTGGCTCACCGAGACTCATCTTCACATTTCCGGCTGGTGAATGGCTCTGATACCAACTTGTGAGCCCCACTTCCCAGGGGGTCACCCATCCTAGAACTACTCTAGCTCTAGCACGCTTAACCTCATGTTCCCTTGATCTTGCTACCATCCAAAATGCTATAGCCGGGTTGAGAGATTTAGTCCTATTATATCATTTATTATAGCTAATCCAAATTCCGGGGGTGTCACAAGGCGGTGGTGGAAATCCGGCCAGAATGGATGCTATGCGAGAATGGCTGAGACCGGCAGTTATTTGTTGAGGTGAGGAGCTTGTGAGCCGGATAGGGCCAGCAGAGCTTGACGAATGGGTGATGAGATTGATACCAGCCCTGGTTTCAGCATCGCCAGTGTTGGGAGATAGACTTGTGATATACAGTGATGCCCCCCATAGTAGCTATGAAGTTACAGTTGGAGTTGTGGCAAGCATCCAACATCACCCCGATAGGGCCACTGTGGTGGCGGATACCCGGAGCAGGAGAGCTATTTGGGGTTGTATTTGTTGACTCCGCAGCTTGGCGCTGTGTGGACTGTCGAGGCAGATGTGGTGTATGATGGTGTCACTGAGGGCTCTTTTCCTTTCGGAGTGCCTAACACGTCACTGGTTTGGGAGTTGAGGGCACAACTCCCGGAATTTGATGAAGTGATCGTCTGGAGCAGGTACCCTTTGTCGAGCCTGAAGGATTGGATTTACCAGCTGCAAGGGTACTGGATCTTCTCGAGGATTGATTTGTGATCTGGTTCTTCCAACTGCTTATAGTTGTGTGCTGATGCCCGAGAGTTGGGAGGGTGTTTCTACACCCGGATAGTTTTGGATTAGAGATCAGAGTTTACGTGACCAGTTGGAGGACTTATATCGGATGCCCCGGGAGTACAGAGGTACTTGGATCGAGCTTGTTGTGCCGATGGACTTGTGGTTGGATTATCTGAGGCCCTGGGAAGAGTGGAGGCTTGTACCGATGCAGATTACTTGGTAGCTCGAGCAGTTAGCCCAGCTGCACTTGATTGAGTTGGTGCGGTTTTTCTGGAGTGCCCGCCTTTATTTTGTTCTAGATTGAGACCCGAGGACCGCATCGCGCCTTTGGAGGAGGTACTTGTCAGCCTTGGGAGCTTGAGTGGTGGATGATTGGATGTTTACCCCCCTTTATTTGGTTGAGATTCCGTGTTGAGGAACGACTTTAGTTTCGAGGACGAAACTTTCTTTTAGTGGGGGAGGATGTGATGACCCGGATCTCCGCAGAGCTGCTACAGTGCGTTGGGGTGGCTGTTGGAGGCCTACATGGTGTGTTGGAGGTGTTTGGGGCATAATTGGACACAAGTGTTGGACTTCGGGCTCAATGGATCATGTGAGTGATCGGAGGACCCCGTGGAGGGTTTAGAAGTGGTTTCGCGCGAATCGATATTTAAATTGGGCTCCGCACGAAGTTCGGGCTAAGAAAACACTTCCGGAGCCTCCGCAATTTTTAGAGTTGGAATTTGGCGAAACGGATGTCAAATTCGGATTCAGCGCGCGAAAACGGTCAAAATGGACTACCTACTTGACTTTTTGGGCACGGGTTACTGTTCACCGCCGGAACAGTAACTCCGGCGATCGCCGGCGGCAATCGGCGGCGGCGGGCAGCGGCGGAGAGCGGCGGCGCGGCCTCGGGCAGGCGGGAAAGCGGCGGCGGGCAGGGTGCGTGGGCGCGGGCAGGGCGCGCGGGCAGGGCGCGCGGGTGCGCGGTCAACGCGGCCGGCGTGCACCGGGAGGGGTGCCACGTGGCAATACGTGATTGGACGGTTCATTGGTCCCGGCCTACGGAACAGGGGAGTGTTTGGTGGACCGGGCGGGAAAACACGTGGCATCTTATCATTGGTCCGGTGTATGGCGTGTCGTGCACCGGGTGCAGTGAGCGAGAGGGTGGACACGTGGCGTGCGGGGATTGGGCGCGCCACTGTGCGCGACAGGCGTGGGCGGTGCACGGTGTACGGTGGACCGGTTGGAGACACGTGGCATTATATCAGTGGTTCGGTGTATAGGGTGTCGTGCACCGGGTGTAGCAAACATGTGGCCTGGACACGTGTCGCGCAGGGATTGGCTGTGCTACTGTGCGCGTACGGCGTGGCAGGCGGCGGTGGCAGGCGGGGCAGGCGGCGGCCGGCTGGCGTGGCGGGCACGGCAGCAGGGTGGCGCACGCGGGCGCCACGTGGCGGCCCGCCATTGGCGGGCGCCAACGGCCCCGTTGACCAAGGGCGGCCACGTGGCGCGAGGGGAGCGGTCGGTTCCACTGTTTCGTGTTCGGGGACTCGTGTCGGTGCGTGGAGCGGGTCGGACGGGTGCGCGGTCCGACCGGATCTGGTGTGCGGGCGTGGGCCGATTGGGCCGGGCTACTGTGCGTGCCCGAAAGTTCGGGCCGGGCCGCACTGTTTGCGCCCAAAAAGATTCGGGCGCCCGAAAAAGAGGACACAGGGGTCATTTGTGGATTTGTTTGGAATGGCCTATAAATACCAACCCGAGCCCCTTCTTTTCGAGTTTTCCTCCCCTTTCCGAGCTTCTTCTGCCCAAGCCACCTTAAGGAGATTTGTTCACCTATTGAAGCTTGATCTTCCTGCCAAGTTCTAGGATTTTAGGAGGCTCGAATCCCGAGGTTCCCCATTTTACGGTGCGGCGCGACGTTGCATTTCCTGTTTCCTTCTTCGGCGCAGCAGTGATGTTTTGGCTCCCCTGGGCTACCCCGAGGTCCTTTTTCAGTGATTCTTGCGCCGATAGACTCCTTACAGATAAGGCTTCAACTTTCATTTTGATTGCGCTTTTCGTTTCGAGGTTTTGGCACGGATCCCGAGGCAAATAGTGACCCCTTTTGCTGTGTGGATTTCCTTGACAGCAGCGGAGTATTTCAGCCATATCTTCGCGCACGAGCGTCAGACGGAGACGAGCTTATACAACTTTTTGATTTACTCGTCGCGAGGAACGCAATGGTGATTTTTCTGAGATTTTAGAAAAATTGTTTCGAGATGATAATCACTGTTTTCTCAGTGTACTGTGTACAGTTTTTCTTCACAGTTTGTTGATTGGATTACCGCCTTGCCGAATTTATAACTTGGCTTACCGAACTCTGATTTGGGCGTGCAAGGTACCGTTGCGAAGCTATCGACGCGAGGATCGCCGTGATATTTTTCTGGGAATTTTCTGGGCACTTTCTGCAGGTGATAATTTAACAGTTTCAGGACTGTTGTTGTATGGGTTAATTAAAGCAATATTTGGGAACCTAAGTGTATTTAGTGGACTTTGTGTTGTGCCAGGAGTGTTTCGGGTGTACTGTACTTGTTGGAGCGCAGGATTGGAGTTTTTGGTATTTTCAGCTGTTTGGACCCGGACTGTTAGCGCTTCAGGTGGGTGGTTGTTGCATGCCTCTACACCTGGCTTACTCACTAAGTTTATTAGAAAACCCACTACTGAGCATGTTGATCGAGTATCATGCATATTTGACTGTTATAATGTGAGCCTATCATCTGAGATTAATTTTGTTGGTATAGCATGTTGGGGATATTATTGGGATACTGATGCTATTGGAACATGATCATCGGAATAATGTAACAGTGATAATTAACATGCGATATTAGCACCTAGATTTATGAAAGGGATTAAATGGATTAATTGTGGGGACATAGTGACATATCTAGGTGCGGGTGCCACTTTGAGATTTATTATGGATCAGGGATTATTTACATGTGTAGTTGACCGATAATGTTAGTATGATGGACATGTTTATGTGGATTTGTTATTTGTTACACCTGCAAAACTGTATTTGCTATTCTCCATTTCATATCGCATGAGGACTTTTGCATGCTTATTTGGACATCTAGTTAGGCCACTATTTTATTGCTACACTATCATATTGGGATTTGACTTAGGAGAAACCATGATTGCTTTCTTTCTCCTTTTCATTTAGACTTTTGAGTCATGTTGCTCGGGTTCGAGCAGAGGTTTGGGATAGTGTAGCTGGGACCTGCGGGTCAGTGACAGGGTGTACTTGATGTTGGATTATGGGTTATTGCGGCAACCGCGGACAGTAGGCGGTTGACCGGATCTTGATTATTGTACCCAATTGTGGGTTGGGGTTTATTGCGGTGACCGCGGACTGTGGGCGGTTGACCGGATGTTTACTATTGCATCAGATTGGGTATCAGATTTCTCTAGTGGATGGTATTTCCCACTTTTGAGTATTATTGCATCAGATCGGGGTTTGGTTAGTGGACGGAGCTTCCACTTTGATCATGGTCTTGATCCAGTCCTGCTATTCAGGTTACTTGTGGTTACTTTACTTTACTCGTGTGGGTCGCTCCCCTCGAGTGCCACTCCGGAGTGTGCGTCAGACAGACTTTGAGTCCTTGAGACTCCTTTGCTTCGGTGTTATGCATAGGCTGGCATACCCGTTGCGGCAGGCAGAGCAGGCAGTACCAGTGTCCACTGGTGGTCGGATTGGGTTATCTTGGCAGGCATTTTTTTATTCTGATGCATCCATTTAGCTATTCTTTTAGCTTGGCATTTAGAGGCATACTAGTGGTAGCTTTCTCTTATCAGCATCTCTGTTTATAGCTTACCACCTCTCTTATTCCTTTTCTTGCCTCTAGTAGACTTAGTGGGTACGCCGGAGCTCGAGGCTTTACCCACAGGGGGAGGCTACTGGTTTACTAGTGGTTCTCACCCCCCACTGTTGTTTCCTTTTCTTTTTCTCCCCCCTGTTTTGCAGGGTCCTCTTTGGGAGTTGCTGATCTTCGGTCGTTGTCCGAGGCGAGAGAGTCACGAGCTAGATCTTTACCACCCGTGGAGTGTAGCTGTATCCCCTGGTTGGAGATTCCTCGTAGCTGTTGGCTGATGTTTACTGTTATCCTGGAGGAGATCTTCTGTATTTGGAGAGACAGAGTTGAGACGGTGTACTATAGTTTTAGTTTATTTCCTTTATAGTTGAGAGATGCTGTAGTGAGGACATTGTATGTTGATTACCTGTATTCGAGGAAATGGATATTGTACATATTTCATCTTGTTCAGTGATTGGATTTTATTCTACAGCATTTTTATTTTGTTACGGAATTTGAGTTGGCGTATTTCGTGATTGTTTAAGTCTTGAGGATTGAAGATGAAGAAACTGTGGATCATATACCTCAATCTCAAGAAAGAAGAATTCAAAAGGATCAGGTACGTTTAACTAAATAATTTTGATGATCCGAATACTTCTTATAGTGTAGAAACACCTGGAAGAGGTTTTAATTGCTTATTCATCAAAAACTGGACATGGGACATGTTCAGGATCCGGATCGTGGACTTTCAATCCGGATCCCGAAAGGTGTTCGTTCATACATTGCTGCAATCCGGATCACAGCTTTGGCAGTCCGGATCCCGAATGGGGTGTTTTGTGAAATGTATGAACGATCCGGATCGTGGATTATGATCCGGATCCCGAACAGGCGATTTTCTGGAAATGCATTCTGTGCGTCTGCGATCCGGATCGTGGCTTATGCAATCCGGATCGCCGTCGGTAAAACTTTCCAGAAAAGTTTGTTTTTGATCCGAATATTCTTCCTAGGGTTTCTAACCTATAAATAGCCCTTCTATTTCATTTCTAGGGCATCGAAAATAGAGCCGTCATTTTCAAATATCATTTTATACGGCCTTAGATCCACATATAGAGAAGAAAGGAAATCAATAGATCTATTCTATGTTTCTTCATCTATATTGATTAGTTTGATTCTAGGTTTTCATACTCACATCTTGAGTTGAATCAAACTAATGAATACTTAGATGGTATTTCCGATCTACTCTTGATCTAAGTATTCGGCGGATCATCACCACCCAAACAAACAACGATTTACCCCAAAATCGGCGCGTGGACTCGCGTGGCCTTGTGGATTCAAGGTGCAACCGCTCTCGTGGATTCGGAGCGAGGTGCGTTCGTGGATTCGAAGCGTACCATTGGGTGAAGACCGTGGATTCGGTCGGACGTCGTGGACTCGACGTTGGACGCTGTGGATTCAGCGTTGGGCGCGGATCGTGGATTCGAGAAGCGTCGTGGAGCGAGCGGGAAGATCTACTAGGAGCGTATGGTAAAAGGTTGAGTCGTCTGTGAGTACGTTATATCACCTTGTACGTGTGTTAATTCTAGTGGATTTCGCCGTGTTATCGGTCCCGTGGTTTTTTACTCCGGTTTGGAGTTTTTCCACGTAAAAATCTTGCGTGTTCTTTTATTTTTCCGCATTGGGTTTTATCGCGCAATGATTTTTTGAGTGTTTATTGTTTACACCTATTCACCCCCCTCTAGGTGTTTTTTCCCCTATTTAGATCCTTATTAACCTAAACCCAACAAGTGGTATCAGAGCGGGAATAGGGTTGTAAACAATGGTTGAAGGTGGAAACATCAATCGACCCCCTTTCTTTGATGGAACAAATTATGCGTACTGGAAAGTACGGATGAAAGCTTTTTAATTTCCATCGACGAAAGGGTGTGGCAATCAATTGAATTAGGATGGTCTAATCCAACTGAAATTTTAGATGATGTTCGCACCTTAAAACCTAGGTCGAAATGGACCAAGGAAGAGATAGACTTATCTTCTTACAATGGCAAAGGGATTAATGCTCTATTTAATGCTTTGTCACAAACTGAGTTCTCTCGCGTCTCGGCATGTGAGACTGCGAAAGAAATCTGGGATGTTCTTCAAGTTACGCATGAGGGAACTAACTTAGTGAAGATTCAGAAACTGCAAATGCTCACGAGCAAGTTTGACTCTATCTCTATGGCAGAGAATGAATCCTTCACTGACTATTACACACGATTGCAAGACATCGTGAACTCATGTGCTAACTTGGGAGAGAAGATTCCAGAATTTAAAGTTGTAAGAAAAATTCTAAGAACTCTTCCTGAACGATTTCGCCCGAAGGTCGCAGCCATTGAAACAATTAAACACCCGGACGAAATGCGTGTAGAAGAATTAGTAGGTGCTTTACAAACTTATGAAATGACTTTTCCTACTAACTATTCTTCTGGAAAGGCATCCTCTTCTAAGTCTTCAGGTTACGCATTGAAATCAACTAAAGAAGAAGACGCGGATTCATCCTCCTCGGACGACGACGAGAACATTTCTATGGAGGACTTTGAGAAGCAGCTCGCTCTCTTGACAAGGAAGTTTCGCCGCAACTTTCGAAGGGGAAATTCAAGCAAAACTCAATCCTTCGGAAAGTCGAAGAAAGGCAAGGGTCCTTCAAGTTACAAGTCAAGAAGCCAGGAGAACTTCTCAAAGGATAAGAAAAGTTCTGAGGGACAAGTTCAGTGTTTCAAATGTCGAGGCTACGGCCACATTGCAACGGAATGTCCCAACAAGAATCCGGCAAAGAAGAAGGCGATGCAAGTCGTTACTTGGGATGACAACTCCACGTCAAATGAGTCATCGTCAAGTGATGAAGAAGACAACGCGACAGCTTTCCACGCGTCCACTACATCTTCTCCCTTCATGTGCTTAATGGCAAGTACATCCGACTCATTGTCCAACTCCACTGTGGAAAAGATTGCAACGGACGATGAATCAGATGATTCGGAAGGTGAAGATTTTGCTTTAGCCTACCATAAGCTTTTGAGGGATTCAAAGAAACTGGCTAAGCAAAACAAGGGGTTGAAAGAGAGATTGCAGGATCTTGAAGAAGAAGTAAAAAGAGTAACCTCTCTCTCAACCGATCTTGAAGTGGAAAGGGATAATCTGATTAAGACAAATGTTTCCCTTCAAGAGTCCAATGAGCATTTCGAGAAGAATTATATAGATATGGTGAACAAAGCGAATTACTTCTTGAAGCTCAACGGCGAGGCTCGACAGGAAAAATTGGAAATGACGGAGACCATACGCCAACTAAAGGATGACTTACAGAGATTTTCTTCTGGAAGGAGTAAGTTGGACAGACTTCTTGGTCTCGGTCAAAGAAATAAGTTCGGCCTCGGATACACTCAAACTGGAGACATTCCAAGTTCGAGTGGTACAGTATTTGTGCCTCAGTCGGTATCTCCTCCTCCGACACCGGTGTTCACGACAAGCAACGACAACAACCTACTACATCCTCTTCGGAATCGACAAGATCCAAGGTATGTTTTCGTTGTGGCATTTCAGGGCACATAAGAAGAAATTGCAAGACTGGAGCCAAACGCACACCTCAAGCACATCTTGCAATGACTACCAAAAGGGCTATTCCTCGGAAACAACTGCAATCAATTGAAGGAAAAGAGCCTTGGTAGTACACCGCTCAAGACGACATCATCAAGGAGCAGCAATTCTTCAAGCAAGACGCTCTCACCTAGGAAATCAACTTCACGACCATTACCGACGCACTCCAAAAAGGTTTGGGTGCGCAAAGGTGAAATCTTTCCCTGTCTTGCTACCAATGTTTCCTTGCATGCATATGATAGTTCGTCTTGGTACCTGGATAGCGGGTGTTCCCGTCATATGACCGGTGATAAAAACTGTTTTCAAACATTTGAGAAAAACTCCGGAGGACTTGTTGTTTTCGGAGATGGTCGGTCTTCCAAAATTGTTGGAAAGGGAACGGTAGCTATTCCAGATGGCCCGGTTCTAGATAATGTATTATTTGTTCATGGCCTTAAGACTAACCTCATAAGCATAAGTCAACTGTGTGATAGTGGTTATTCAGTTAATTTTTCATCTGATAAATGCACTGTAACTGACATGAACCATGCTTTCTTTTTAAAGGGGGTTAGATCAGAAAACAATTGTTATGTAGTTCCTTCTAAGATTTCTGAAAAATGTAACCTAGCATCTTTGAAAAATGAAACACTTTGGCATGAAAGGCTAGGTCACATAAACTTTAAGGAACTTGCTAGAATTTCAAATAAAGATGTGGTCAAGGGGGTTCCGAAACTTTCTTTTGAACAAAACCTTGTGTGTGGCGGTTGCCAAAAGGGAAAACAGTCTAGGACTGCACACAAGAATTTGAACCACATAGGTACAAAACGGCCTTTGGAACTTTTGCATATGGACTTAATGGGGCCAACTCGTCAACCATCTCTGGGAGGTAAATGGTATATTTTCTTGTTGGTTGATGATTTTTCTAGATATACTTGGGTAGCATTTCTAAAAGAAAAAGCTGATACTTTTGATTCTTTTCTCGAAATCTGCAATCGTATTATGATTGAAAAGAATGAAAGGATTACTCGAGTTAGGAGTGATAGAGGTGGGGAATTCATAAATTCCAAATTCATTGATTTTTGCACTTCTAATGGCATTAAACATGAATTCTCTGCACCTTACACACCTCAACAAAATGGTGTAGTCGAGCGCAAAAACAGGGTCGTACAGGAAATGGCACGTGTTATGCTTCACAGCCGGAACTTACCTTTATATTTTTGGGCTGAAGCGGTGAACACTGCTGTCTATGTTATCAATCGCGTGTATTTGCGCCCGGGGACTTTGAATACACCATATGAACTTTGGTTTTGTAGAAAACCTAACATCAAATATTTTCGTATCTTTGGGAGTCGGTGTTTTATTTTACGTGATCGCGAAAATCTTGGAAAATTTGACTCTCGAAGTGACGAAGGGATTTTCTTAGGTTATTCTACAAACAGCAGAGCATATCGAGTTTTTAACTTAGAATCTAAGACGATCGTAGAATCGATAAATGTTAAGGTAGATGAAGCTTTTCATTTTGAATCTGAAAAATCTACCCTCGATATCTCTCTTGATGATGATACACCTGCTAATGCATCTTCTTCTAACAATTCTTTCGATAATAATGTTGATGCATCTAACGGTTCTTCAAGTTATCTGATGTGCAGGAATCATCTCGTGTACCTCCGCCTACTCCTCTACCTCAAACGTTACGCATCTCCAAGGATCACCCTGAATCGAACATAATTGGAGATCCACAAGAAGGAGTTAGAACACGGAGACAATTGGTTTGCGGATTTGCATGCTATGTATCTCAAATCGAACCAAGGAATGTTGATGAAGCTCTCCAAGATGATTACTGGATTAAAGCAATGCAGGAAGAGCTCCATCAATTCGAGCGAAACAAAGTCTGGGAATTGACGAAGCCTCCGAAGCAACACAATGTGATAGGTACCAAATGGATCTTCAAGAACAAGAAAAACGAAGAAGGTACTATCATCAGGAACAAAGCAAGGTTAGTTGCTCAAGGCTATTCTCAAGTAGAAGGTATAGACTTTGATGAAACTTTCGCCCCTGTAGCTAGACTCGAGTCCATTCGTATATTGTTTGCGATCGCTTGTCATTTTAAAATCAAATTATTTCAAATGGACGTTAAGAGCGCCTTTTTAAATGGATTTTTAAATGAGGAAGTTTATGTAGCTCAACCGAAAGGTTTTGTGGATCATAAACTACCTAACCATGTTTTTCGTCTGAAAAAGGCTCTTTACGGTCTGAAACAAGCACCGCGAGCATGGTACGAAAGGTTGACAAAGCACCTTTTGGAAAAGGGCTACACTCGAGGGGGAGCTGACAGGACTCTCTTTGTGAAGCATTATCAAAACAATTTCATAGTTGCTCAAATCTATGTCGATGACATTGTTTTTGGAGCAACGAGAGATAATGATGCTTCTAAATTCGCGGAGACCATGGAAAGCGAATTTGAGATGTCCATGATGGGCGAGTTGAATTATTTTCTTGGATTACAAGTTAAACAAAACGATGAAGGATTCACTTGTGTCAATCCAAGTATGCACTGGAGTTGGTCAAAAAGTTTGATCTGAAATTCGAAGGATTTTCCACTCCAATGGGAACTAGCCATAGGGACTTGGAAGTTAATCA
>JAQOTM010000611.1:92578-134409 GCA_029168755.2 Tillandsia fasciculata | reverse complement strand
TTCGCGGAGCCCATGGAAAGCGAATTTGAGATGTCTAATGATGGGCGAATGGGACTTATTTTCTTGGGATTACAAGTTAAACAAAAGATGAAGGTATTCACTTGTGTCAATCCAAGTATGCATGGAGTTGGTCAAAAAGTTTGATCTTGAAATTCTAAGGATTTTCCGACTCCAATGGGAACTAGCCATAAGGGACTTGAAGTGAATCACATAGTGAGAATGTAGACGAGAAACTGTATCGCAGTATGATTGGAAGTCTACTGTATCTCACGGCTAGTCGCCCGGATATATCCTTCAGTGTTGGAATTTGTGCGAGATATCAATCAGCACCGAAGGAGGTTCACCTGAAAGCGGGTGAAGCGGATCATCCGATATATCAAAGGTACAATCAATTTCGGAATTTGGTATCCTATGGGAACAAGTTTGGATATAGTTGGATACTCAGATGCCGATTGGGCTGGATCGGTGGATGATCGGAAAAGCACGAGTGGTGCATGCTTCTATCTTGGCCATTGCCTTGTTGCATGGCACAGTAAAAAGCAGAATTGCATAGCACTCTCGACTGCCGAAGCGGAATACATTTCAGCAGGAAGTTGTTCAACCCAATTGATTTGGATGAAAAGCGTGTTGAGCGATTTCCGGATTTCAACATCTTCGGTAACCATTTTATGTGACAACACCAGTGCTATTAACATTTCTAAAAACCCTGTGTTGCACTCTAGAACAAAAATATTGAACTTAGATATCATTTTCTTAGAGAGCTAGTTGAATCAAATATTCTTCAACTGTCATATATTTCAACTGAGGATCAATTAGCTGATATCTTAACAAAACCTTTGGATCAAAAACGTTTTATTCACTTGCGTAAAGCAATTGGCATGCTTTCCTTGAAATAACCTTTTGAAACTTTTGCTTAGGTTAGGTTTGTTTTTGTTTTGTTTTGTTCTTTATCTATGTTTGTACATAGGACATTAATTGAGCATAATCATAATTGACTTTAATTGCATCCTTTTATGCATTTAGAAATTTATTATGCTTTTGATATCATAATATTTCAATGTTGCAATGATCATTTATGTTAATTAAACATCTTTTAAGTGATCAAAGTCAATTTCTCTCTCAATGATCTCTTGGTATAGTCATTATCTTATTTGATTGCTTAGTCGAGTATGAATGCGAGATCAATTTTGGTTGAATACCTTATATATTAAATAATTGATAGCCAATTGAGGGGGAGTCAAGAAAATGAAAATGCTCAAAAGATGTGGAAAGAGTTACATCCCAATGAGGAGTGTGAAAACTACCACCACATGGAGGAAAAAAGAAAAAAAAGTACTCTGAATGTATGCAAGCAAATTTTTGTTTTAAAATGTTGATGAAATGCATATTGAAATACTTGACTCAGTCATATTTCATGGTTGGTATAAGGTGGGATTTTTATAAAAGATGCTCAAAGAGCCACTCCTTCAACAGATTGTCTAGATATATTATCTAACTTATCTGGGATTTCAACATCTATTGATCTTGGTATTTCATTTTCTTTACCAAAATTGATGATTTGATAAAGGCATTACACATAAGATCAGGTTAGATGTAATTGAAGTTGTTCAACTTTAAGTGTTTTAAATTTCAAAATTTCGTTTCATTTTTGAGTATTTTGATAGATTTTGTATAATCTATTTCTTGTTGTATGAAACGATGATTTTGTTTAAAGTTGACATGGTAAAGTGCTTACATACTTTTTCTGGATTTTATAGAATTTTTCAAATTTTCTGAAGAAAAAGTTGAAGCCGATCCGGATCGGGGTAAGTGATCCGGATCCCGAACGCAGGATTCTTCCTGCGGGTAGCCGATCCGGATCACAATCACGATCCGATCCGGATCACGGCTAGGGTTTTATAAGAACAAAGAGATTTGATCTTTTACCCTAATCTTTTGTTCTCAAGTCTCTAGAGCTTCTCTCTCTAGATTTCTTGCATCTTGGAGCTTCAAACTCAAAGTTCTTCGATTCCAAGTAAGTTTTTGATCAAAATCTCGGTTTTTCACAGTTTTTATATTTTCCTCAAAACGTGATGAAATTTCTGTATCTTTTTCGTTTGTGAATGGTTTTTGATCAAATTTCTTTTGAAATAAGAACTCTGGGTAGATTAGTTTTGATTTTATGCTGGGTTTTCTCATGATTAACGAATTTTTGGGCTTCGATTTCAAAAATTTCGGTTTTAGGGCATAAAAGAGGAATTTTGAAAATCATGCGATTGATCTATTTTTAAAATTCTTTTTGCAAAACTAATTTGATTCTTGGCTTCTCTACATGATTATGATTGTTGGGTACAATTTTTCAAATTTTTGAAATTGACGATTTTTTTCATGTGTTCTTGAGTTGCTCTCACAGGACACTTTTTAAACTAGCTATCAAATGGTGATCACTGGATCATTTTCTACTTGCTGCAATGGTTAATGTCAGGATACGCCAACCTAAAAGAGCCAAGAGAACGAAGAGAGCTGAGAATGATTCCGAGACGGAATCTGAGACTGAATCGATTGACTGGGCAAATTGAGGTGAGGCAGCTGTCCCAATTGTCTCCAAGGAAAAGCAACTGCTGAAGTTTCGAAGGCAAAGCCTCAGCCTGACTGCAGCTGAAAAGGAAAAGCCCCAATGGAACCAAGTCAAATTGGAACAAGAAAGATTGAAACCGGTGCAAGAAAAAGAGGCAGTGCTCGGGGATTTCAATTAACGAACCAATGCTAGCCAGCCCCACCACAGGATTCATCAGCTCCACAAGAATAAAGGATTTTGAGAAAGAGAATGCATTGGTGAGAGATGTCAATGTCAAACCAATGTGGAACGATCTTCTGCAGCTTTTTGGACTTTATTTGATCAAGTTGGTCTTGGTCCAGTTTGCCCTTTCCTGAATCAACTGGGTGTTGTCCACACTCAGTTCGAATGTTTTATCAAACGCTGCAAGCCTACTTGATCATGATGACGGACGTCGAGAATTCACACCTTGGTAAAGGTATCAAAATCAAAGTCACTCCCCAACTGATTGGAGAGGTACTCAGTATGAAAGCCAGAGCAGATGGAATCCATTACCTAAAGACTCAAAGCTTCAACGCAATTCCTGGAGAGTGTAGTAAATGGAATTTGTCTTCCGGATACTCTGTCTACCGGAAATTCTGTATTTTTCAAAGAGCTTCGAACAGAGTATAAGTATATAAACTTCATTGTCTGTTACAACATTTTCCCAATATGAACACGAAGGTTCTTTCGATGGGATAGGATGTTATTCCTTTATCTTCTTGGAAACCCGGCAGATTGATGGGAGCAAACCTGAATATTCCTTATCTCATTTGGGCTAGGATGACGCGGTATGTTGAACACTCTCACCCCACAGAGAGACTACCATACCCAATGATAATCATGCGCATCCTTAAGAAGTTTAAAGTGGATACAAGCGCGAGCTCTTACATGTATAGTTTGGGCACAATAAATGAAACAACTATTGTAAAGTCTCTCTCAACGAAGCAAGATGATCCTCCCTCTCCTCCAATCCGACGAGCTCGACAACCAGCAACTACTTCCACAGCTCCTGTTTCACCAGCGCAACAAGCGCCTCCATCAACTTCTGAAGATGATGCTTCAGTTAATTCTATTTTTAAAGAACAGCAGCGACTTTCAAATGAGCAAGAACGGATGTCGCAGGAATTCACTGAAATGAGAGGAGAAATTCAAGTAGTGAAAAAGGAACTGGAAATAATCACTGCATCTCAAATTACTTTGACTAAGTCCGTCTCTTCAATGAAAAAGTTGATGAAGAAAATGTTTGCAAAAATGGGATGCACCACCTCTGATGACTCCGACTCTCAGGAGTGAATTTTTGTTCTAACTTTCTTTTGCTCTTTGCAGGTTTTTCACTTTTCATGTTTATTTATCTTTTTAACTCTCTTTTGTTTTGTAATTATTGGCTTTGTTTCTATGACAAAAAGGGGGAGAGAGTTTAGAGAGAACTTGAACAATGAAACAACTGTGTGAATTTGTGAATATCAAGGTAAGTATCACTTCAACTTGGTTTTTATCTTGTGATTTGTTGCATGTCCCTACTAACTATTTGACTAACTATTTGGGCATGTAATATGACTAACAAGTTGATGTTGGACTAACATCTTGTGACATTGGTTTGAATGCTTAGAAGATATGTTGTTTTTGTCTATGAATCTCTTACATATCTGATTTTTCAAATGTCATGATGAGAATAAACTCTATCTCTGTATTTGGTTTTGTATGTTTCAATTCTTGAGGTATCTAACGATTTCTTTTGTCAAGAATGATTTCTTTGTGCAGAGATTACAGATGTCTAAGTCTAGAGTCTGTTTTAGGAGTTTATCTCATGTATTCTAAATTTTTGGATCTCCATTGTAAATTTGTTGTATGGTGATAGCAACAAAAATATCTTTTTGAATTTTCTTTTGTGGATTTGTGTTTTGTCACGAAACCGCCAAAGGGAGATTGTTACGGAATTTGAGTTGGCGTATTTCGTGAAAGTGTAAGTCTTAAAGATTGAAGATGAAGAAACTTTGGATCATATACTCAATCTCAAGAAAGAAGAATTCAAAAGGATCAGGTATGTTTAACTAAAGATTTTAGGTGATCCGAATACTTCTTGTAGTGTAGAAACACCTGGAAGAAAGTTTTATTGCATAAACATCAAAAACTGGACATGGGACATGTTCAGGATCCGGATCGGGCTCGGCAATCCGGATCCCGAAGGGTGTTCGTTCATACACTGTTTCAATCCGGATCGTAGCATTTCATGATCCGGATCCCGAACACTGGTTTTACCTTTTCACTTGCACGATCCGGATCAGGAGTTGCAATCCGTGTGATGCCCTGGATCTCCGCAGAGCCGTTGCGGTGCTTTGGGGTGGCCACTGGAGGCCTACGCGGGGTGCTGGAGGTGTTCGGGGCACGATTGGACACAAGTGTTGGACTTTGGACTTAAATTGGATCACGCGGTGATCTGGGGACCCCATCGGTTGTTTAGAGGTGTTTGCGCGCGAAACGGATATTGAGATTGGGCTCGGCGCGAGATTTGGACCAAGAATACTCTTCCGGGGGCTTTCGACAATTTTTAGAGTGAGAATTTGGCAAAACGGACCTCGTTTTTGGAATCAGCGCGCGAAAACGGTCAAGATGGGCTATTTACTTGTCAAATTTGAGCTCGCGGGTACTGTTCACGCCGGAACAGTGTTTCCGGCGATCGCCGGCGGCGGCCGGCGGCGGCGGGCAGCGCCGGCGGGCGGCGGCGCGGCCTCGGGCAGGCGGCAGGCGGCGGCACAGGGCGCGGGCAGGGCGCGGGCAGGCGCGCGGTCCACCGCGGGGGAGCGTGCACCGGAGGCGGGCCACGTGGCGCCTTCCGGTTGGCCGGTGCAGCAGGCGCGGTCCACTGAATTTGGGCCGGGGTGCACGGTGGACGGGTGGACACGTGGCGGCTCGGGATTGGTGGGTCTTGGTGCGCGCGGTCCACGCAAGGACCGGGGCAGGTGACCGTACACCCGGGTCAGCCGGCGACGTGCGCGGTGCACGGCCCGTCGTGCGCGGTGCACGGCCTGTCGGGGACACGTGGCACGCCACCAGTGGCTGGCTCAGGTGCACCGGGTGCAGCGGGGTCAAACGGCTTAGTGGACTGGGCTGTGCCGTGGGCCGGGCCGCACTGTGCGCGCCCGGAAATCCTGGGCCGGCCCGTTACTGTAGCCGCCCGAATTCCCGGATGCGCCCGAATGTGGGGATAGGTTGGGTATTTTCTGAATTGTTTTTCTCAGCCTATTTAAGCCCCAATCCGAGCCTCCTTCTTCCTCTGTTTTCTCCCAAACCGAGCCATTTCAGCCCGAGCCTATTTCTAGCAAAATTCTTCATCTTTTAGTCCTGGATCTTCCTACCAAATCTTAGGAATTTTGGTGGCACGAATCCCGAGGTTCCCCATTTTACGGTGCGGCGCGACGTTGCTTTCTTGTGTTCTTCTTCGGCGCAGTGTTCGTATTTTTGCTCCCCTGAGCTACCCCGACATCATTTTCCTGTGATTCTTGCACCAGTGGACTCCTAAGAGGTAGGACTTCATCTTTCGTTTTGGTCGCGCTTTTCCGTTTCGAGGTTTTGGCACGGTTCCCGAGGCAAACAGTGACCCCTCCTCTTGATGGATTTTCTTGACAGCAGCGGAGTGTTTCGGCTATATCTTTGCGCACGAGCGTCCGACGGAAACGAGCCTATACAACTTTTTCATCTACGGATCGCAAGGAACGCGCTCGTATTTTTAGTGGATTTTTGTGAATTTTCCTTCGAGGTGATAATTAAGGATTTCTCTGTGAACAGTAATCAGCCCTTAATCCTGATTAGTGTATGAGAGTGCCCTCTTGCTGAATTTTTATCTTGGTGTACAGAACTCGGATTTGGGCGTGCAAGGTACCGTTGCGAAGCTATCGTCGCGAGGATCGCCGTGATATTTTTATTGGAATTTTCTGGACATTTTCTGCAGGTGATAATTTGACAGTTTGGTACTTGTGTTTGTATGTGGTAATTAGTGCTGTAATTGAGACTCTAGTGTAATTAGTGGATTCTTGATGTACCAGGAGTATTGCGGGTGTGCTAAAATTGTGGGAGCGCGGATTTGGAATTTTGGTATTTTCCCGACTGTGCGGGTTTGGACAGTTGCGCTTCAGGTGGGTGGTTGTTGTACTCTCTCTCTTGTATGCCCACTAGGAATATCAGAGTATCCTCGTTATGACAATGCCAAATGTGTTGATTGGTAGACTTGCATGCTCTAGGAAGTTGATTAATTGTTATCAGACCTCTAATATATGATTGTTAGATTAATCACTCGAGTTAACCGCTTATTGATTCCGAAACTGTATACTTGAGACACATAGGAATAGAGGACTGCAAATCTGATGTTGTCATGGGAAACGATTACCCTAGTTTAAGTCGCTTCTAAACTGTTATATTGGGAATTGGACAAATATTGGAACATTGCATGATTTAATTGGTCATATGGTTATTGCCATCCTTTACTGCTACACTATTTTGGGACTTGACTTAGGAGAAACCATGCTTTTTCTCTTTTCTTCTTCATTGTTGCACTAGCAGCTTAATCGCTCAGGTTCGAGCGTATGTTGGACAGTGTAGGCAGGTATTGGGGATTTGGGACAGGTTGAGTTGTCAGGGGGTTGCGGCGACCACGGATCTTGGGTGGTTGACCGGATTGTTTCTATTGCATCAGATTGGGTGTTCGGGGATCGGGCTTACTATAGTGGAGGGTTGTTCCCACTTCTTTGAGTCACGATCCAGTCCTGCTATTATGAGACAGTGGTTACAGAGATGCTTGATACAGTGATACTTTGCTCGTGTGGGTCGCTCCCCACGAGTGCCACTCCGGAGTAGGCTTTCCACGGTGTGAGCGCCGGGCACCATTCTGGTTTCTTGAGTTCCACGGTGTGAGCGCCGGGCACCATGCTGGTTTCTTGAGTTCGACAGCAGAGCAGGCAGTGCCAGTGTTCACTGGCTGTCAGATTGGGTCATTATGACAGGCGTCTTGATTCTGATGCATCATTTTTCTCCATCCTTATTGGGTGGTCTTGTAGAGGCATATTAGGGATAGCTCTTTATCAGTTGCTTTACCTATCTGCATCTCCATTCTTTTCCTTTCCCTTTTTGCCTCTGAGCACCTGGTGGGCATATCTGAGCTGAGGCTTTACCCACTAGGGGAGGCTACTGTTTATAGTAGTACTGACCCCCATTGCTTTTCTTGTTCCCTCCTTTTCCCTTGTTTTGCAGAGTCCTCTGTGGGAGTTGCTGGGACATCAGCAACTGATCGGGGCAAGCGCATCGCGGACTAGTTAGAGAGCCTACCGAGGGTTGTAGCTGCTTATCTTTTGGGTACCAGATCTTCTCAGACAGTTTTCTTGCTTTTCTTTTTGGGGACTGGCTTCTGCCAGCTGTATGTATTTTGTAGTAGTGAGCTGGGAGAGACACTTGTATTTATTTTAATGTTGTACTTTTACTTCCAGCATCTGTCTGAGATACAGTAGTTTTATTTCAGCTCTGATTATTATGCTCTATTATTATTATTTCTTATCTGAGCAGGTTACCGACGCTTCGTGTATGTGGGAAATACCGCATGCACGGCGGATCTGTAGACGGGCCTGGGTTCTGGTTTACACCCGGGGCGTGACAGATTAAGTTGGTATCAGAGCTTAGGAATAGGTCAGTTGGGACTTAGGAAACCCTAGGCTTTTGGCAGACCCTAGGAAGGTAGGACGTGAGTGACGTGACGTTATGCGAAAGTCGGCAATTTGGTCAGGTGCTTTTGTGACTCTTCCAGGGAAGGGAGAGGGATTGGCATACCCTATTTTTGTGGGACAGTTATGTTGGCTGCAGACAACATAAAGTTACAAAATAGGAGGATGCCTTTGACTTTCGCTAGATTGGGTCGAGTGCGGTTTCGTTATTGATCTGTGGTTCTCTGTTTGACAGGATGCCTCCCCGACGTCGGATTCCTACCCGGGGTGCCCCTACACCCCCTGTTGAGCGAGGACAGGCTGGATCTTCTGAGATTGCTGAGCTGAGGGCCTTGGTGGCCCAATTGGCGGAGAGCAGCCGCCGGCAGGAGCAGCGGATTGAGCAGCTACTGGCGCGGGGTGGGGCGCCGCCTCCGACAGTGTCAGAGACCCCGGCACCACCTGTGGAACCACTTGTGCCGACGGCGCCATCTTTGAGTAGTGGGGCTCAGGGCGTGGCCCAGCCTTTGACCCCGGCGGAGGAGCTGGACTTCGCGGATAAACTGGTTAAGTTTTGTAAGCGCGGGCCGCCCAGGTTCTCGGGGCGAGATATGCAGCCGTGGGAGGTTGGGACATGGTTAGCAGCGATGGAGAAGATTTTTCGGGATTTCTTCATCGACCCGAGGTACAGAGTTCATATGGCGGTACATTGCCTAGATGGAGATGCAGACCTCTGGTGGCGTCGGGTGGAGCCACGGGAGTTTCAGATTTCTCGACAGCTACCCTGGTCCGAGTTTCGGCGTATGATTGTGGATACCTATTTTTCGACCAGCGTGAAGAGGAAGCTGGAGGATGATTTGAAAAGCATTCAGCAGGGCGACCGGTCAGTTCAGGATTACCATCAGGAGTTCATGCGGCTGTTTAATTGTGTGCCCTATGTCGCCCGGGATGGACCACATCAGGTCGAGTTATTCGAGGCAGGTCTCCGCAGCGAGCTTTATATCCTTGTGCATGCACAGCGACACCAGACTCTTCAGGAGGCCGTCGAGCATGCCTCTTGGGTGGAGGGAGGCGACGCAGAGGTGGCAAGGCGAGGCGGGATGGTCGTACTGAGTTCCGTGAGGAAACGACCGGCACCCGAGGATGAGGGACAGACTGGTTCATGGAGACCGCCACGGCCTCAGTCACCTAGCCGTGGGCGTGTGGAGCAGCGAGAGCCTAGCGGATCCCAGTGGCCATCGCAACAGCAGCAGGAGTCGCAGCATCAGACTCAGAGACAGCAGCAGACGGGGCGGCCACGGTTTCGTGATAGAGACAGATGCATATTCTGTAGAGGACCTCACTTGTCGCACACCTGTGATCAGAGGTGGGGTAGTTGTTACAAGTGCGGACAGCCAGGCCACATTCGAGCTACGTGCCCCCTTTCGACTTCAGCGGCACCCTCATCTGCATCGGCTCCTCTTTCGCCCCAGCAGCAGTGGTCGGCTCAGTGGCCTTATGCTCCAGCGAGCGGGTCACCACCTTTTTACCCTGCGGATCAGCAGTTGCCGGATCAGGGCGGTCCGGTCTACGCCACTCAGGTGGAGGATTTTGCAGCAGCAGACTTTGTGGGGGCAGGTATGGTTTTACTGTATTTACCGGCATTGTTTGTGCATTGTATTGCATTTGGGCATCCTAGTCTTTTGTTAGGAGTGCATGTACTTCCTTGCATTGGGTTAAGGGTAGGACGGTTACCGGGTGTTCGGGAGGACGTATTCCCGATCCTTAGCACGTAGGGACGTGTTGTGGGTCCTGCCCGGTGCGGTTGAGTCCTTGGTTTTACCTGTAGGCCTGATGGTCTTGTGGGGCTTGGTTTGGCACTTAGGATGGTTAGGCTAGCTCGGTTGTTTACTTTTCGCGGCAGCTGATTATGCTGCGAGGACGGTTCTTGTGAGAGCCAGGCCTGGAGGCGTTGGTGTACCTGGGTTGCTTGAGGGTATCTTCGCTTCTTTGGTTTTGACCTTGTGAGCGAGGCGGATGTCTCGTAGTGGGTGAGTAGCTTGTTGCCGGTGTGTTTGAGGGACCTGCGGCGGCATCGGGACTTGGTGATACCCCTTTTTGGTGGTGAGTTTCTAGCTGTTCTCCTATCGGAGTTGTTGGGCATGACACCAGTTTGGGAGTTGAGGACCCTTAAGAATTTGATGAAGCGATCATCGGGAGCTGGCACCCTTCCGTCAAGCTTGGGGGATTTGAGTTACGAGCTGCAAGGGTATTGGATCTTCGCGAAGGTTGTTTTACAGTCTGGTTCTCTCGACTACTCATGGCTGAGTATTGATGCCGGAGGGTTAGGGATGTGCTTCTACGTCCTGACGGTTTGGATTGAGATCGGAGGCTACGGGATCAGTTGGGGGACTTATATCGGATACGTTAGGAGTACCGAGGTACTTGGATCGAGCTTTTGTGTCGACGGACTGGTGGATGGATTATCTTAGGCCCTGGGAGGGGCAGATGCTTGTACCGGTGCAGACTACTTGATGGCCGAGCAGTTAGCCCAGCTGTACCTTGTTGAGGTGGCGTGGTCCTCTGGATGTGTTCTCCCTTGTTTCGTTCTGGTTAGAGACCCAAGGATTGCATAGTGCCTCTGGTTGAGGTATTTGGTAGTTTTGGGAGCTTGAGTGTTGGATGATTGGATATTTACCCCTCTTGTTGGTTGTGATCCCGTGTGAGGAATGACTTTAGTTTCGAGGACGAAACTTTCTTTTAGTGGGGGAGGATGTGATGCCCTGGATCTCCGCAGAGCCGTTGCGGTGCTTTGGGGTGGCCACTGGAGGCCTACGCGGGGTGCTGGAGGTGTTCGGGGCACGATTGGACACAAGTGTTGGACTTTGGACTTAAATTGGATCACGCGGTGATCTGGGGACCCCATCGGTTGTTTAGAGGTGTTTGCGCGCGAAACGGATATTGAGATTGGGCTCGGCGCGAGATTTGGACCAAGAATACTCTTCCGGGGGCTTTCGGCAATTTTTAGAGTGAGAATTTGGCAAAACGGACCTCGTTTTTGGAATCAGCGCGCGAAAACGGTCAAGATGGGCTATTTACTTGTCAAATTTGAGCTCGCGGGTACTGTTCACGCCGGAACAGTGTTTCCGGCGATCGCCGGCGGCGGCCGGCGGCGGCGGGCAGCGCCGGCGGGCGGCGGCGCGGCCTCGGGCAGGCGGCAGGCGGCGGCACAGGGCGCGGGCAGGGCGCGGGCAGGCGCGCGGTCCACCGCGGGGGAGCGTGCACCGGAGGCGGGCCACGTGGCGCCTTCCGGTTGGCCGGTGCAGCAGGCGCGGTCCACTGAATTTGGGCCGGGTGCACGGTGGACCGGGTGGACACGTGGCGGCTCGGGATTGGTGGGTCTTGGTGCGCGCGGTCCACGCAAGGACCGGGGCAGGTGACCGTACGCCCGGGTCAGCCGGCGACGTGCGCGGTGCACGGCGCGTCGTGCGCGGTGCACGGCCTGTCGGGGACACGTGGCACGCCACCAGTGGCTGGCTCAGGTGCACCGGGTGCAGCGGGGTCAAACGGCTTAGTGGACTGGGCTGTGCCGTGGGCCGGGCCGCACTGTGCGCGCCCGGAAATCCTGGGCCGGCCCGTTACTGTAGCCGCCCGAATTCCCGGATGCGCCCGAATGTGGGGATAGGTTGGGTATTTTCTGAATTGTTTTTCTCAGCCTATTTAAGCCCCAATCCGAGCCTCCTTCTTCCTCTGTTTTCTCCCAAACCGAGCCATTTCAGCCCGAGCCTATTTCTAGCAAAATCTTCATCTTTTAGTCCTGGATCTTCCTACCAAATCTTAGGAATTTTGGTGGCACGAATCCCGAGGTTCCCCATTTTACGGTGCGGCGCGACGTTGCTTTCTTGTGTTCTTCTTCGGCGCAGTGTTCGTATTTTTGCTCCCCTGAGCTACCCCGACATCATTTTCCTGTGATTCTTGCACCAGTGGACTCCTAAGAGGTAGGACTTCATCTTTCGTTTTGGTCGCGCTTTTCCGTTTCGAGGTTTTGGCACGGTTCCCGAGGCAAACAGTGACCCCTCTTTCTTGATGGATTTCCTTGACAGCAGCGGAGTGTTTCGGCTATATCTTTGCGCACGAGCGTCCGACGGAAACGAGCCTATACAACTTTTTCATCTACGGATCGCAAGGAACGCGCTCGTATTTTTAGTGGATTTTTGTGAATTTTCCTTCGAGGTGATAATTAAGGATTTCTCTGTGAACAGTAATCAGCCCTTAATCCTGATTAGTGTATGAGAGTGCCCTCTTGCTGAATTTTTATCTTGGTGTACAGAACTCGGATTTGGGCGTGCAAGGTACCGTTGCGAAGCTATCGTCGCGAGGATCGCCGTGATATTTTTATTGGAATTTTCTGGACATTTTCTGCAGGTGATAATTTGACAGTTTGGTACTTGTGTTTGTATGTGGTAATTAGTGCTGTAATTGAGACTCTAGTGTAATTAGTGGATTCCTTGATGTACCAGGAGTATTGCGGGTGTGCTAAAATTGTGGGAGCGCGGATTTGGAATTTTGGTATTTTCTGACTGTACGGGTTTGGACAGTTGCGCTTCAGGTGGGTGGTTGTTGTACTCTCTCTCTTGTATGCCCACTAGGAATATCAGAGTACCCTGTTATGACAATGCCAAATGTGTTGATTGGTAGACTTGCATGCTCTAGGAAGTTGATTATTGTTATCAGACCTCTAATATATTATTGTTAGATTAATCACTCGAGTTAACCGCTTATTTGATTTCCGAAACTGTATACTTGAGACACATAGGAATAGAGGACTGCAAAACTGATGTTGTTCATGGGAAACGATTACCCTAGTTTAAGTCGCTTCTAAACTGTTATATTTGGGAATTGGACAAATATTGGAACATTGCATGATTTAATTGGTCATATGGTTATTGCCATCCTTTACTGCTACACTATTTTGGGACTTGACTTAGGAGAAACCATGCTTTTTCTCTTTTCTTCTTCATTGTTGCACTAGCAGCTTAATCGCTCAGGTTCGAGCGTATGTTGGACAGTGTAGGCAGGTATTGGGGATTTGGGACAGGTTGAGTTGTCAGGGGGTTGCGGCGACCACGGATCTTGGGTGGTTGACCGGATTGTTTCTATTGCATCAGATTGGGTGTTCGGGGATCGGGCTTACTATAGTGGAGGGTTGTTCCCACTTCTTTGAGTCTCGATCCAGTCCTGCTATTATGAGACAGTGGTTACAGAGATGCTTGATACAGTGATACTTTGCTCGTGTGGGTCGCTCCCCACGAGTGCCACTCCGGAGTAGGCTTTCCACGGTGTGAGCGCCGGGCACCATTCTGGTTTCTTGAGTTCCACGGTGTGAGCGCCGGGCACCATGCGGGTTTCTTGAGTTCGACAGCAGAGCAGGCAGTGCCAGTGTTCACTGGCTGTCAGATTGGGTCATTATGACAGGCGTCTTGATTCTGATGCATCATTTTTCTCCATCCTTATTGGGTGGTCTTGTAGAGGCATATTAGGGATAGCTCTTTATCAGTTGCTTTACCTATCTGCATCTCCTTTCTTTTCCTTTCCCCTTTTTGCCTCTGAGCACCTGGTGGGCATATCTGAGCTGAGGCTTTACCCACTAGGGGAGGCTACTGTTTATAGTAGTACTGACCCCCATTGCTTTTCTTGTTCCCTCCTTTTCCCTTGTTTTGCAGAGTCCTCTGTGGGAGTTGCTGGGACATCAGCAACTGATCGGGGCAAGCGCATCGCGGACTAGTTAGAGAGCCTACCGAGGGTTGTAGCTGCTTATCTTTTGGGTACCAGATCTTCTCAGACAGTTTTCTTGCTTTTCTTTTTGGGGACTGGCTTCTGCCAGCTGTATGTATTTTGTAGTAGTGAGCTGGGAGAGACACTTGTATTTACTTTAATGTTGTACTTTTACTTCCAGCATCTGTCTGAGATACAGTAGTTTTATTTCAGCTCTGATTATTATGCTCTATTATTATTATTTCTTATCTGAGCAGGTTACCGACGCTTCGTGTATGTGGGAAATACCGCATGCACGGCGGATCTGTAGACGGGCCTGGGTTCTGGTTTACACCCGGGGCGTGACAATCCGGATCCCGAACGTGATGTTTGGTGAAACTGTATGAACGATCCGGATCGGGGATTTCGATCCGGATCCCGAACTAGCATTTTTCTGGATATCGTCTTTCTTGCGTCTGCAATCCGGATCGTCCAATTCCAATCCGGATCGCCGTCGGTAAATTCTCCAGAAAAGGCAGTTTTTGATCCTTATCTTCTTCCAATGGTTTCTAACCTATAAATAGGCCCTGTATTCATTTTCTAGGGCATCCGCATAATATAGAAAAATACGACCGAAAGAAAAAATCCACATATATAGAGAAGAAAGGAAATCAATAGAATTTATTCTATGTTTCTTCATCTATATTGATTGATTTGATTCTAGGTTTTCCAAACTCACATTTTGAGTAGAATCAAATCAATGAATACTTAGATGGTATTTCCGATCTATTTCTAATCTAAGTATTCGGCGGATCATCACCACCCAAAATAAACAACGATTTACCCTAAATCGGCGCGTGGACTCGCGTGGCCTTGTGGATTCAAGGTGCAACCGCTCTCGTGGATTCGGAGCGAGGTACGTTCGTGGATTCGAAGCGTGCTATTGGGTGAAGACCGTGGATTCGGTCGGACGTCGTGGACTCGACGTTGGACGCTGAGGATTCGGCGTTGGGCGCGGATCGTGGATTCGTGAAGCGTCTTGGAGCGAGCGGAGTAGATCTACTAGGAGCGTATGGTAAAAGGTTGAGTCGTCTGTGAGTACGCTATATCACCTTGTACGTGTTTCAATTCTAGTGGATTTCGCCGTGTTATCGGTCCCGTGGTTTTTTTTACTCCGGTTTGGAGTTTTTCCACGTAAAAATCTTGCGTGTTCATTTATTTTCCGCATTGGGTTTTATAGCGCAACGATTTTTGAGTGTTTATTGTTTACACCTATTCACCCCCCTCTAGGTGTTTTTTTTCCCCTATTTAGATCCATATTAATATAACCCAACAGTTTGTGTCCATATTTTGGGGGAGTCTGCAGTCAGCCATGGGGACATAGCTTAGATTCAGCACTGCTTTCCACCCACAGACCGATGGCCAGTCCGAGCGCACTATTCAGACTTTGGAGGATATGTTGAGAGCGTGCGTTATGGACTTTGGAGGAGGGTGGCACCGACACTTATCCTTGGTTGAGTTCGCGTACAACAACAGCTATCAAGCGAGCATTCAGATGGCTCCGTTTGAGGCGTTGTCACGCCCCGAGTTTAAAAACCAGCGTCTAAATTTTATTTTATTTTATTTTATTTTTTTTTTTGAAATCAGAGTTTGAAACCAGCCAGGGCGCAACAGACCGCCACATATATAGAAGAGTCCCAATCCCACTGGGGATCGAGCCTTTTCTATATATGCACGGCTAGCTTGGCAATCAATCAGAGTACTAACTACGTACATCTATTACACTTAACAATTTCAGATATCTTTACAATTGAATTACATCTTCTTTTTCATAATGCAATTACAAATACTTCGGCTGTCCAGGGTCAAGCTCTATCTCGTGATCTCACCAACTCGTCCCGACATCTCAACACCCGCTCGACCTGAAAAACAGTCACCCGAGGGTGTGAGACACACCGGAGTGTATTCCAGTGGGCACGACGAGCCGAGAAATAGCAGATCGTACCTACTGGTATACAATGCTAGAGGATAGTAATAAATCATGGGTTAGGGTAAAGCAAATATATAACTGGTGCTGTAAAGAAAGCCAAAACTCATAATCTGGGTACAAGCATAGGAGATAATTTAGCAGAAAAGGAATCAAAACCCAAACAATCATATATCAGGATAGAAGCAGGTTATAGCTAGAGCAGGGTAACATAACTAAGAAACTATAATCAAGGCATCAGGGAGTTAGGACAATCAGCAATATAACAATGAAACTATAATCAAAGGCATCACATAGGATCATAAGGAAGTATGTTAAAGACACTTAACAGCACATGCATCAAATAAATGAAAACACAAAGACCCAATCATAAGCTACCATATTGGCCTTCACAAGACCTCAGGCAAGGCTGCCCACCTGGCACCACCTGGTTGACATTCCCTCCACTGAGGGTCACGGGTTGCAACTGCTAACCACTTTACCGGTAAAGTACACCGCTACGGGTGATCGGTCCGCTGGTGTACGTGAAGAACAACGGTGCGGGCGAATCATATGCAAATGCTCAAACTGGCGGTCCACTGACGGGTAATCGGCTACAAGCCGGGAAATCCCCACTGGGATGCAATGACAAGATCACTGAATCTCAACTCTCATGCAGGAATAATCAGCAACTAAACAATAAATCTCAACTCATATGCAAATCAAGGCCAATCTCAGCTAATCACAAGCTCACAGATAAACTCAACTCAATCACACAAACCAACCAAATGATACAAAAATTAAACACATATTTTTTAAGAAAACTGTTTTAAAAAGTCCAAACCCCGAAGAGCATTGCCCTCGTCCTATCAAACAAGAACAGACTCAGACGACACTACGAAGCTTGGGTTTCCAAACCTCGCAGAGCAATTGCCTTTGTCCTATCAAACAAGAACAGACTCCGGCGACCCTACTTAGCTCGGTAAAACATCAGTTAAATAAATCTATGTGCTCAGAGATGTATCATTTGATCAGCAGAACAAACGGGTGTTGAGTTATTTAGGATCCACAAGGATCTAAATAGGTACTATCAAACAACTAGAGGGGGGGTGAATAGGTGTAATACTTAAAAAACTCAATCTCAGTGCAAAATAAAAGCCAATGCGGAAAATAAAAATAGCACACCGAGATATACGTGGAAACTCCAATCCAGGAGAAAAACCACGGGACCAACACGCAATAACAATCCACTAAGAAAAGAAGAATAACAAGGTGATTACCGACTCCACGGACTCAAACCCCTCCTTCAACTTCTTCGGACCTTGCGCTCACCGATTGGATGTCCACGCAATAACAATCCACTAAGAATAGAAGAATAACAAGGTGATTACCGTCTCCACGGATTCAACCCCTCCTTCAACTTCTTCGGACCTTGCGCTCCACCGATTGCACGTCCACTGCACACGTTCGAATCCACGAACGCCACTCGAATCCACGAGCACACGTTTCGAATCCACGAAACGCCTTTAGCACACCGAATCCACGATGCCACGTCGAATCCACGACGCAAACTCAGCCGATAAAGAATATAGGCTTCGATGGTGATCCTTTGCTTAGATTATCAATGAAGAACCATGGATGGAATCTCTAAGCAAAGATTAGATCAATTCGACAAAAGATATGTTCTTGAAAGAACCATCGAATTGACCTAAAAGAGGCTATAAAGAAGAACGATAAAAACCTAGCCTCTAGGGTTGCTCTCAAGTGTTTTATAAAATCATCGGTATAGCTCCCACGTTTTGAGAAACCCTAAATGTCTATTTATAGTTTAGAAACCTTTGGAAAGAGATAAGAATCAAAAACATACCTTATCTGGAAATTTTCAGGACGGCGATCCGGATCGGGATTACTGCGATCCGGATCGTCGTAACAAGATTGACGATTCCAGAAATCCAAGGGTTCGGGATCCGAATCGCAAGGCCCGATCCGGATCGTTCATGAATTTCAGCAACATCCAATGTTCGGGATCCGGATCGGAATGGCCTTGGATCCGGATTGAAATTGCCAATGAACAAGTACCCTTCGGGATCCGGATTGCAAGATCTGATCCGGATCCTGAACATGTCCCATGTCCAGTTTTTGATTTTTATGCAATTAAAAATTCATCCAAGTGTTTCTACACTATAAGAAAGTATTCGGATCACCAAAATTATTTAGTTAAACATACCTGATCCTTTTGAATACTTTCTTCTTGAGATTGATGTAACTGATCCACAATTCTTCATCTTCAATCTTCAAGACTCAAGACATTGAGTGTCAACTTGAGCTCTTGTTGAATCTTTTCTAAGTCTTTGATTGCTGATTGACAATTTGATCCCTTTAAGACTCCGACTCAACTCACTGACTTGACTCACGAAATATGCCAACACCAAAAAGCCGTAACAACGGGCTCACTAATCAACCATGGAAATGTCCAAGTAAAAGTATACATGCTAGAGGTGCTATGAACAATCATGTAAGGCAGAATAGAACAGATAACAGGCATAGATCAAGCAGATAGCAGGTATAATGAAATCAAAGAAAAGCAGGCTCAAAGAGATTAAGTTAAGCTACCAAAAACAGGGGTCCAACCAGTATCGCACCCCAGAGGGCCGAACTGATAAAACCCGGACCGAAAATAACCCACCTGTCGAATCGCAGGCGACTAGACTGTATCAGGAATTTACTCGAAGACCAAATGCAGCTGTATAACCTGAATCAAATATGTTGTTCAGAAAGTTATTTAACTTTTAACTATTATTCATCCTTTATCTCTTTAACTTAGCTTGACTTAAATCCTTTTTATTAATCCAAATTTGTGAACACCTAGACGCATTCCATCTTTTATTCACTATTTGGTGAAATTACCAAATTGCCTCTCCCGGGAATTCCCCTTTGGATTTCCGGGAGACTCGGGCTGTCTAACTTGGTCGCTGGCTCAACCAGATTCTACTGGGACTCAACAGTCGACCTGGTGAAACCGCCGCAATTCCTCGAATTGCGCGATTGTCACCCGGATACCGAAAAATCGACGATTTTGCCGATTTTCGAACTGTTATCAAATTTCCGCTCAACGGGAGCCATTGGATTCCTAACGAAAAGCTTAGGAACCAACAAATCAGTTTACTAACCAGTATATGATGTGACTTTTGCATCTAGACCCCTAGGGCTTTTAAATTTTCACTTTTAGTGCCAGTTTGGGCACTGTTTTCGCTCGTTCTTTCAACTGGAGATTCATTTTAACATTCCGTCACTTCCAGCAGGTTACTTATGTCTTACTGAACACTGTGCTCACCCATTTGTGGCAGCACGGGTCCCAAGGCAAACTTTGGCCCATAAAATATGTACTATCATAGCCTTAATGCCATTTTATTTCTACGAGACCTCAAACGCTAATTCTAACGCGAGCATCGCGTCCAGTGACCCCAAATTAGCCTATGGCACACTGTCGCGGCTTCGCAAACAGCCTAGAATAAGGTTTTGTACAAACATTTCTTTAAAAGGTTGATTAAACTATAACTTTTAATTTAAACTTCAAACAGGAAAACTTTGTATATCAAAGTTGATCTGGGCAATGCCAGGACCACAGTGCTCACCCTGGTTGGAACCCAGGTGTGCTGGTTCAATCAGAACCAAGGCCATGCTCACACACTAGTTCGCAATGCACCAAACTTCAATCCACACAGAATCACTTTGATCCGAAGTGAGCACCAAGCTCAGGGGACAAATTGGAGCATTTTTCATTTTATAATCACAGCCAAATTCCATTTAAAAAACTCACTGCGGCATTTCATCGAACACCTAGGGGGCATGTTTTACAAAACATACAATAACTCTAATCCAAGTAGTAAACAGAGCAAGGTTGGGTTTTGGGGACTTCTAACATGAATGAAAAACATGCCTACAGAATTTAGAGGATACCTGGGTGTCCCACCTGCGACCGGAGGCGACGGCGGCGGCCGGCGGTGAGGTTCGGCTCACCTAGGGTGCAATTACAGAGAAAGAAAAATCTACATTAAACTTCTCATGCAAGTTGATGGGAAGCTTCCTATGGCCCGATAGAACATACCTGGGTCACTGGCCGGCGGCAGAAAGCGCCGGCGACGCGCGGCGGTGGAGTTCACCCGAGCTCGGTTTGCAAGGTGGTGCAACTCCGGTACGCACAAATCCTACGTTAGACTTCACATGCAAGTGTATGGGGAGCAACACAGAGGTCAAGGGAACCCACCTAAGCCGCTATCCCATTTGACGAAGCCCCGGCGATCGCCGGCGGCAGAGCTCGGCCAAGATGATGGCTGTTAATGGCGGATTTTAATCCGGTGCACTAGAAACCCTCCAACTTGGACCAGATGAGTCCTCTCGGCTCCCCGATGCATCCTATGGTGGTGGCCGGCGGCACGGGTGCACGGCGGCGCCGGGCGGAGGAAATCCGGCGAAGGGCATTAATTCTCGGTTCTAGGGCATGCTCGTGCTCCATGGATCTTCAACCGATCCATGCCAAATTTTGGGATCATCTTGCAGTCACCGAGAAGATCATGATCAACGGTTTTGATCTTGATTTTGTTGGTCGAATGAAGCCCGTGATCAATCTCGGCCTAATCAAGATATTCCGGCAATAATTCTCTCCTGCCGGCGGCCGGGACGACGGTGACAGCGGGGGCTTCCCAGATAAGGTTCTCTTGATGTTAGTAACACACTAGACCCAAACTTGAGCCAGTTAAAATAAATTATTTTCATCCTCTTACCTTGCCGGAGTAAAGAAGAAGAGAGAAAGTGGCTGCGGCGGCGCTCGGCGACGGCTGGGGTCGGGCTCACCAGGCTTGGTTTCGGCCTCTCTATGGAGCTCTCAGAGGAAGATTAGCTATCCCTACAGCTCTTGGTTGATCTATGCTTCAAACTCAAGGGAAGCTAGGTATTTATAGGCTTCTCAACCTCAACTCTGGCGACCCGAGCGGCCGGGGGTTTCAGCAGCCGAGGGGCCGCGTCGGTTATGGTCTGGATAAGCTGGTGGATGCTTCGGTTATGAGGGGAGATCAAGAGGCTTCGCGTGTGAGGAAGTCCGAAGGGTCACATAGCATTCATACACGAATGCATGTATAAAATGCATGGATTGCATTTTTGCACAAAACCCCCTCCACAACATCTATTTCGAGTTGAGTCCAAAGATCACATACATGCATGTGATATAAGACATGAATACAACAAGATGTAAAAAGGTCCTTCTACACTTGCCATTTACAAATTAGTCCTACATGAAACCTGTTCATCTTACACTCTAGTCCATGCCTATAACGTGGCACGATTTTCGAGGCGCAAATTATTGGGTTTATGCGCAAAATACATTGTTTTTCGCCGTATTTCACGCATTTCGAGGAGTTCCGGTCATCAGAACGAAAAACGGATTTCGCCATTGCGTCCGGCACGTCGAAATCTTCATGGCAGCGATTTTAGTTTTTCGACGCGACGTCCAGATAAAATTCCGTTCTATAAAAACTGTCCAATTTTACAGTTTTCAGGGTTTTCGAGATTTCAGAGTCGTCAAACAGGATTTTCGACTACGCCATTGTATTCAGAGCATCAAAAATAGCTAGAATTGACTACTCGAATCACTATATTAGGAGTCCAGATAGTAACTTGGCCAACGTTGGTTCAAGAGGGAATAAAACCAAAGGGGTTACTGTTGATATACAGTATTCAACTTAAAATACTGTGCGCATGACACTGTTACATTAATTAATCGCAATTAATTGTCCACTTCTTCTTTGAATTCTGGAAGATCCGACCGTCAGATCGAAAAGTACTGAATATGAAACTTGCTCAGTTTGACGAGACGATCGCAACGGTCAACTCGGATTTCCAAGATCATGCCCGGATTAGAAATTAGCCTTTTTGCCTTGTAATTCGTGCGACTTGCACCCCGGCAATTGATCAAATAGATCAATTTAGACCTTTAGAATCTAACTCCGGCTAAAATTCACCTTTTATTTTATTTATTTAAAATAAAATATTCTGGATTACTACATCACTCCCACCTTACAAGAAGTTTCGTCCCCGAAACTTAAACTCAACTAGACCACTATTAACGGGTTTGCAAGAGTGACAATCAGTCACAAAGCGTCGTTAACTTTTAGGCTACTCGTTCAGACCCAATCTGTATATTCCCCATTACAGGGCAGAGTATTTCTCAGTTCTTTCGAAAATACGTTGTCGGCCGCCCAACGTGCTTACCAAAGAAAAGCGAAATACCATAGATCTGTCGCCAATAACTGGTTGGGGACACAACTTACATCTGAAGGTACATCACATACCTTCCATTCCAGCTTCTATGCCGATGTCATGACCTCTACCAGAGGTCACTACCATTTCGAGGTCATCAATGTCACCCTGACTATTCACAAGAAACTGGAATCATATTCCAATGTTCACTAGCATCTCATTAGAATTGACATATAGGCCACTGAATTACGACATGAGGATACTGAAAGGTCAATAACTTGTTCAACCTTTGACAAACGGTGGTCAATCCTTCAACCACATACACTGTAACTGATCTGAGCCCTCAGGCTCCACTGAAACGTCAAGCCCACGGTCAAAACCATGACCGCGACTACTCCTGCACTAATAACAATCCCGAAATGTGAACACGAAACACATCTAAGTTCCAAACCTTACTGTACCAAAACCCAGCGCTCTCACGTGACATGAGTCATCCTAGGGTTCGTTCCTAGCGAAACCTAGACATTGTATTCCTATTGCTCTCTGATACCATCTAATCTGTCACGCCCCGAGTTTAAAAACCAGCGTCTAAATTTTTTTTTTTTTTTTTTTTTTTTTTTTTTTTTTTTTTTTGAAATCAGAGTTTGAAACCAGCCAGGGCGCAACAGACCGCCACATATATAAAAGAGTCCCAATCCCACTGGGGATCGAGCCTTTTCTATATATGCACGGCTAGCTTGGCAATCAATCAGAGTACTAACTACGTACATCTATTACACTTAACAATTTCAGATATCTTTACAATTGAATTACATCTTCTTTTTCATAATGCAATTACAAATACTTCGGCTGTCCAGGGTCAAGCTCTATCTCGTGATCTCACCAACTCGTCCCGACATCTCAACACCCGCTCGACCTGAAAAACAGTCACCCGAGGGTGTGAGACACACCGGAGTGTATTCCAGTGGGCACGACGAGCCGAGAAATAGCAGATCGTACCTACTGGTATACAATGCTAGAGGATAGTAATAAATCATGGGTTAGGGTAAAGCAAATATATAACTGGTGCTGTAAAGAAAGCCAAAACTCATAATCTGGGTACAAGCATAGGAGATAATTTAGCAGAAAAGGAATCAAAACCCAAACAATCATATATCAGGATAGAAGCAGGTTATAGCTAGAGCAGGGTAACATAACTAAGAAACTATAATCAAGGCATCAGGGAGTTAGGACAATCAGCAATATAACAATGAAACTATAATCAAAGGCATCACATAGGATCATAAGGAAGTATGTTAAAGACACTTAACAGCACATGCATCAAATAAATGAAAACACAAAGACCCAATCATAAGCTACCATATTGGCCTTCACAAGACCTCAGGCAAGGCTGCCCACCTGGCACCACCTGGTTGACATTCCCTCCACTGAGGGTCACGGGTTGCAACTGCTAACCACTTTACCGGTAAAGTACACCGCTACGGGTGATCGGTCCGCTGGTGTACGTGAAGAACAACGGTGCGGGCGAATCATATGCAAATGCTCAAACTGGCGGTCCACTGACCGGGTAATCGGCTACAAGCCGGGAAATCCCCACTGGGATGCAATGACAAGATCAACTGAATCTCAACTCTCATGCAGGAATAATCAGCAACTAAACAATAAATCTCAACTCATATGCAAATCAAGGCCAATCTCAGCTAATCACAAGCTCACAGATAAACTCAACTCAATCACACAAACCAACCAAATGATACAAAACTTAAACACATATTTTTAAGAAAACTGTTTTAAAAAGTCCAAACCCCGAAGAGCATTGCCCTCGTCCTATCAAACAAGAACAGACTCAGGCGACACTACGAAGCTTGGGTTTCCAAACCTCGCAGAGCAATTGCCTTTGTCCTATCAAACAAGAACAGACTCCGGCGACCCTACGAAGCTCGGTAAAACATCAGTTAAATAAATCTATGTGCTCAGAGATGTATCATTTGATCAGCAGAACAAACGGGCTCACTAATCAACCATGGAAATGTCCAAGTAAAAGTATACATGCTAGATGTGCTATGAACAATCATGTAAGGCAGAATAGAACAGATAACAGGCATAGATCAAGCAGATAGCAGGTATAATGAAATCAAAGAAAAGCAGGCTCAAAGAGATTAAGTTAAGCTACCAAAAACAGGGGTCCAACCAGTATCGCACCCCAGAGGGCCGAACTGATAAAACCCGGACCGAAGATAACCCACCTGTCGAATCGCAGGCGACTAGACTGTATCAGGAATTTACTCGAAGACCAAATGCAGCTGTATAACCTGAATCAAACATGTTGTTCAGAAAGTTATTTAACTTTTAACTATTATTCATCCTTTATCTCTTTAACTTAGCTTGACTTAAATCCTTTTTATTAATCCAAATTTGTGAACACCTAGACGCATTCCATCTTTTATTCACTATTTGGTGAAATTACCAAATTGCCTCTCCCGGGAATTCCCCTTTGGATTTCCGGGAGACTCGGGCTGTCTAACTTGGTCGCTGGCTCAACCAGATTCTACTGGGACTCAACAGTCGACCTGGTGAAACCGCCGCAATTCCTCGAATTGCGCGATTGTCACCCGGATACCGAAAAATCGACGATTTTGCCTATTTTCGAACTGTTATCAAATTTCCGCTCAACGGGAGCCATTGGATTCCTAACGAAAAGCTTAGGAACCAACAAATCAGTTTACTAACCAGTATATGATGTGACTTTTGCATCTAGACCCCTAGGGCTTTTAAATTTTCACTTTTAGTGCCAGTTTGGGCACTGTTTTCGCTCGTTCTTTCAACTGGAGATTCATTTTAACATTCCGTCACTTCCAGCAGGTTACTTATGTCTTACTGAACACTGTGCTCACCCATTTGTGGCAGCACGGGTCCCAAGGCAAACTTTGGCCCATAAAATATGTACTATCATAGCCTAAATGCCATTTTATTTCTACGAGACCTCAAACGCTAATTCTAACGCGAGCATCGCGTCCAGTGACCCCAAATTAGCCTATGGCACCACTACACCAATACTGGCTTTTAGCGGCACTTTAAACTGCCGGGAAAGATAAAAAAAGTGCCGGTAATTATTTTTCCCGGCATTTTTTTGTGGCAGTCAAAAGTGCCGTCTAAAACTCCGTCGGCAATTCTTTTACCGGCACTTATATCAAACCGCCAGCATAGAAGGTAAAGCCGGCGCTTTCAACCGCCAGCATATCCCATTTTAGTGGCACTTACAAGTGCCGGCAATATGATCTATTCCGGCACTCAAAACCGCCAGCATATCCCATTTTAGTGGCACTTACAAGTGCCAGGAAAACAATCTATTCCGGCACTTTTTGCTGCCAGCATTTCTCATTTTAGTGGTACTTACAAGTGCCAGGAAACGATGGCAAATGATCTATTCCGGCACTCCAAACCGCCAGCATTTCCCATTTTATTGACACTTACAAGTGCCAGGAAAATAATCTATTCCGCACTTTCAGCTGCCAGCATTTCTCATTTTAGTGGCACTTACAAGTGCCAGGAAAACGATGGCAAATGATCTATTCCGGCACTCCAAACCGCCAGCATTTCCCATTTTATTGACACTTACAAGTGCCAGGAAAACAATCTATTCCGGCACTTTCAGCTGCCAGCATTTCTCATTTTAGTGGCACTTACAAGTGCCAGAAAAACGATGGCAAATGATCTATTCCGGCACTCCAAACCGCCAGCATTTCCCATTTTAGTGGCACTTATAAGTGCCAGGAAAACAATCTATTCTGGCACTCCAAACCGCCAGCATATTCCATTTTTAGTGGCACTCAAAAGTGCTAACAAAACAATTTTTTAGTGGCAATCATTAGTGCCAAAATAATTTTAAAATTAGTTTTTTCAATTAATTATCCCAATAAAAAAGTGTCGACAAATGGAATTAAAACGGTCGGCAAATAAATCTATATCCTGACAAAAAAAAATGCCGGCTCAAAAAGAATTTTTTATTCATTTTTATAATTAGCAATAAAATAATAATTTAATTAGGTAAAATAATTATTTCATATCAATACAGAAGATTTTGAAAGATATTTAAAAACATGCAAATGACTACAATTAAGCACAATAAATTTGAGTCATAGATAAAATACCATCAATTTATAAAATTTCAAGTATATATCATCTAATCAATATCCATACTAGACAAAAAATACGATCAATTTAATTAATTGCAACAAATAAATTATATCAGCATATATACTTCAAATACATATTTGAGTCATATATAGACAAAATGAAGGAAAAGAGATCGACATTGCAATTAATCACCAGATTACTTCTCCTTAACTAATCAAACCTGCATGAGAAAAAAAAAAAAAATCTATTAGGCGACTATGAAACAATAAAAATTGTAGATGTATACATCGAGCGCAAACAAGATTTGGATATTGTTTTTTTCGACAGATTTATAGTTAACAAGTGGATACCAGCTGTAAATTACACACACACACACACACACACACACACACAGAAAGAGAACAGAGGAAACCTGTTATGGGAATACATCCAGTTGGTTTAATGTAATGGCACACTGTATCATGTAATTAGAACTATAGAATGGGGGGGTCTTCTCTAAGAATTCTAATTTACTACCTGTTTTTCCCTATGATTAAATAATCGGTGCAATTTAAGCCACTGAAGTATATAAAGGAAAAGGCACCCTGTGAACAAGTAACATATCAACTTCTGCCCCCATTAGTTGATCAATATCTCCATAGAAACCTCTGCTGGTTATGAGCAGCAACATATAAGGCACAAGCTGCATAACAAAGCTTGTACTGCTCAGTGATGAACAGATTCAAGAGTGCATACTTTTGGAATTTCAACTTTGCAAAACCTTCACAGTTATTCAATAATTTGCAAGGGTATTTCAATTCTACCACACAGTAAAAGCCTCATCTATCAATCTCATTTATAGAAACACATTTTTATTTACTTGGTACCAAATAACAATTGCACAAACACTACAGAGGCTATGATTGAGTTGATCTACCAAACTTTTATTCCTATTTCATCTTGATCTTTCTCCTATTTATAGACCGTAATTTGTGTCACTTAATAATTCAGGATTTCACGTTGACCATTACAGCTGGAAGATTAAACCAATATGGGCATCTCAGGTATATAATAACAGCCGGAAGAATCAGACATCTGATATGGATAGACAACTTCTAGATATTATCCCTTTAAGATACTCTATTCAGATGAAGATATTGCTATACAGAAGAAATCAAATTTTACTGCATTTGTAAACAAACATGGCAAAGTTATAATGAAATTGACCAAATTGTTTTGAAAAATTCCAAACTATCAAAAAAATTATTCAATATTAAAACCTCGTTAATCGAACAGTTCCATCTTCACACCCTGTTGCAATCCACATGTAGGGGCTTTCCTTCAAATTTAATTCACATTTAAGAGCAATAGAAAAACTATGCTGAAACTAAATGAACACATAACAGAGTAGAGAAACTATGCAGTTTATCGCCAAGCTTTTTCGGAGCCCTATTCCGAGAGCTCAGAGCAGCCCAAAAATTTAAAATAAATCGTGGGGAGTTTAAGAAAAATTTGTAGAATAAAGGAAAGAAGAAAAATTACAATTTCGATTTTCTAGTTGGCGGCAAAACGCAGATGAAAAGAGCTTGCCGATATCAAAAATCAGAATTTCTGAAATTCGCTAATTCCTTGAACTTCAACTCACTTTTCGCTAATTCATCTATCAATGGCTGCATGTACACATCAATATCATTCCCAGGGGCGCTCGTCGACGGCTGGGGTCGGGCTCACCAGGCTTGGTTTCGGCCTCTCTATGGAGCTCTCAGAGGAAGATTAGCTATCCCTGCAGCTCTTGGTTGATCTATGCTTCAAACTCAAGGGAAGCTAGGTATTTATAGGCTTCTCAACCTCAACTCCGGCGACCCGAGCGGCCGGGGGTTTCAGCAGCCAAGGGGCCGCGTCGGTTATGGTCTGGATAAGCTAGTGGATGCTTCGGTTATGAGGGGAGATCAAGAGGCTTCGCGTGTGAGGAAGTCCGAAGGGTCACATAGCATTCATACACGAATGCATGTATAAAATGCATGGATTGCATTTTTGCACAAAACCCCCTCCACAACATCTATTTCGAGTTGAGTCCAAAGATCACATACATGCATGTGATATAAGACATGAATACAACAAGATGTAAAAAGGTCCTTCTACACTTGCCATTTACAAATTAGTCCTACATGAAACCTGTTCATCTTACACTCTAGTCCATGCCTATAACATGGCACGATTTTCGAGGCGCAAATTATTGGGTTTATGCGCAAAATACATTGTTTTTCGCCGTATTTCACGCATTTCGAGGAGTTTCGGTCATCAGAACGAAAAACGGATTTCGCCATTGCGTCCGGCACGTCGAAATCTTCATGGCAGCGATTTTAGTTTTTCGACGCGACGTCCAGATAAAATTCCGTTCTATAAAAACTGTCCAATTTTACAGTTTTCAGGGTTTTCGAGATTTCAGAGTCGTCAAACAGGATTTTCGACTACGCCATTGTGTTCAGAGCATCAAAAATAGCTAGAATTGACTACTCGAATCACTATATTAGGAGTCCAGATAGTAACTTGGCCAACGTTGGTTCAAGAGGGAATAAAACCAAAGGGGTTACTGTTGATATACAGTATTCAACTTAAAATACTGTGCGCATGACACTGTTACATTAATTAATCGCAATTAATTGTCCACTTCTTCTTTGAATTCTTTTCGATCCGACCGTCAGATCGAAAAGTACTGAATATGAAACTTGCTCAGTTTGACGAGACGATCGCAACGGTCAACTCGGATTTCCAAGATCATGCCCGGATTAGAAATTAGCCTTTTTGCCTTGTAATTCGTGCGACTTGCACCCCGGCAATTGATCAAATAGATCAATTTAGACCTTTAGAATCTAACTCCGGCTAAAATTCACCTTTTATTTTATTTATTTAAAATAAAATATTCCGGATGACTACAGACGTTGTATGGACGCATGTGTCGGTCGCCCCTGTATTGGAGTGACGTGGGTGAGAGGAGGACGTTGGGACCTGATATACTGCTAGAAGCGGAAGAGAAGGTCAGAGTTGTTCGTCGGCACTTAGAGACAGCCCAGAGTCGCCAGAGGAGCTACGCGGATGTTCGGCGGCGAGACCTCGAGTTCCAGATTGGTGATCATGTCTTCCTGAAGGTCTCGCCCTCGAAAGGGGTTCGGAGATTTGGAGTGCGTGGGAAGCTTAGTCCCCGCTTCATTGGACCCTTTGAGGTGCTCGAGAGGGTAGGCCCGGTGGCTTATAGAGTTGCACTTCCTCCCCATTTGGCTGGTGTTCACGACGTTTTCCATGTTTCGGCCTTGAGGAGATATGTGTTCGATCCGTCTCATGTGATTGATTTCGCTTCCTTGGATATTGGCGAGGACTTGGCTTACGAGGAGCGCCCGTTGCGGATTCTGGCTCGTGAGGTGAGAGAATTACGCAACCGGGCAATACCATATGTGAAGATCCTTTGGAGCAATCATGAGGAGCGAGAGGCTACCTGGGAGCTTGAGACGGAGATGCGAGATGCCTACCCCTTCCTGTTCGAGACTTCTGGCTGAGGTACGCCTATTTTGCTTTGTTTCGTTTCGAGGACGAAACTTTCTTTTAGTGGGGGAGGATGTAGTGGCCCTAGTTCCCATGCAGTGTTCTTCCGATGAATCCACTGTTAGAACACCTAGTATTGGTGTATTTGGCCCACGGTGCATCAATTGGATGCTACTGATGGACCCTGTGAGTTTTATTTGCTGTGTTGGCCTTTGGCTGGATTTGCCGAAATTTTTGTAAAGAATCAGGCCAAACGGAGGTCGGAAATGGATTCAGCGCGGAAAAACGCTTGAAAATGACTCTTTGTTTGTTTAATTTGGAGTCCGGATGCCCAAAAAGGGACACCCGGAAGTTTTTAGTGGGTTTTGGTGCATGGGAGGGGCCGTGGACCGCCGGGATGCCACGTGGCGGCCTGTCATTGGCCGGTTCAGGATGCGCGGTCCACAGAGCAGCGCGGCGGGGTGCACAGACCCGCCGCATGGACACGTGGCACCGCCTGATTGGCGGGCCCAGGGCGCGCGGTCTACTGGAGGAGCGCGGCGGTGCATGGACCAGGCGGGGAGACACGTGGCAGCCTCCGGTTGGTCGGTGCACGCGGCGCGGTCCACGGAATTCTTTCGGAAGGCGTAGACCGGGTGCAGGGGACACGTGTCACCTACTGAGTGGTGGGTGCAGCACGCGCGGTGCACGGGGCGCGCGGTGGGTGCCTCGGGAAGCGTGCCCACGTGCGACCCACGTCGCGCGACCGGCGCGCACGTCGCGCGGTCGGCGGTCAACAGGGAGGCCACGTGGCGCCGGCTCAATGGCGGGCGCCGCCGCCATACTGTGCGAGCGGGTGGACACGTGGCGGGTAATAAGTGGTTCCGCGTCGGTGTTTCCTGTTCGGCGGGACACGTGGCGGCTTTTGAGTGGCCCAGCACGGCTGTTTGCTGTTCGGCGGACACGTGGCGGCCCCAGGAACTTTCGGGCGTGAACAGTGTTGGGCCGGGCCCAACACTGTAGGCGCCCGAAAGTTTTCGGGCGCCCGAAAGTGGGCCCGAGCCCAATAAAGCTGGATTTTTTGGGCTTTTTTCTTTGGAGCCTATATGTAGGCCACCTTGGGCCAAGATTTTGCACCCTATTTCGTGGGAATTTGCCTCTGCTTCCTTCACAAAAGATTTTCCTCTCCCTCTTTCCAATCTTCCGGCAAAGTTTTAGATTTTCTGGAAGCCGCGACGACAGCATTTTCTGCCTCGAAGTGCGGAGCGACGATATACTGTTGGAGGCCCACTTCCGTCGCCTTTTAGTCTGGGAGACCTGCAGAGCTACCCCGACCTTATTTTTGGACGATTTCTTCGACAGCGGATTCACAAGAGGTATATCTACGATTTCCGTGTTGATCTTTTTCCCTGGAAATGAGCTTATGTTGGAGTTTGGGGTACATTTTCACACCTCTTTGTAACAGTTTGGAATTCTGGCAGCAGCAACTTCGCAGATTTTTATCTTCACTTCTGGATATCGGATCTCGACGATTCAAGAGCCTATCGACATCTACACTTCGCGAGGATCGTCGTGATATTTTTATTGGAATTTCTTGAGGATTATTTTCAGGTGAAATTTTCGTGTGAACAGGGACTATGTATGCAGATTTTTGGATTGTTGATTTTTGTGTGTGAATTGTGTGTAATTGAGAAGTGTTGTTGTACCCAGGACTTTGTAAGCACCGCTATTGTGCTCTTTGCTTTGTGGACTTGGGGATTTGTCGGTTTCTGGGCTTGTTATCTGTACCGTCCCGGACAGTTAGCGCGATCAGGTGGGTGTTCCTGCTTTCAAAATCTATGGACTGCACTCTAATTCTACGAATATAGTAGCAAGCATGTTGGTAAATGAGCTTATTAATCTGTGCAAACTATATGTTAGTACCCACAGTTGTTAATTTCTAAATCTGATGATCTTATTGGAACTCTTGCAATATATGAACCATTTTAATCTGAGAACCTGACTTAGCACATCTATTATGCATTGTATATCATACTCAGACGACTACAGTTAAATATATGCATTGCTTTATGTCTCCTATTTTGCTTGTTACCTTGGTCACTCAGGACATAGTGGTTTTCCCCTGAGTCGTGGGTTGGGAGGTCCAGTAGCTGTGGATGCATTGTACTCGCGTCTGGGGACCGAGTAGCGTTAGTAGCAGTCTGTAGATTACTTGTCATAGTGATAGTGATAGTGACATGTTGGATCTGGGATCTTTGGGAGATGGTCATAGTGACAGTGTGGACTTTTAGACAGTGAGTGAGACAGTGATTGGATCATAGCCTGCAGGAGCCATACTTGAGATCGACAGAGATGCGCGGATACTTTGCTCGGTGGGGTCGCTACCCACGAGTGCCACTCCGGAGTTGGGCTTGCTATTTCTATCGCGGCTTGTCGATATTGGTGTTCCTCTGGCTGAGCCAGTTTTGGCAGTCACGGGCACCGTCCCTCTGGCTGAGCCAGTTTTGGCAGCTACGGACATACCTACAGCAGTAGGTAGGCGCAGGTTTGACGGGACCCATTGCGGCAGTCAGTTTGGATTGGGTCATCTGAGTTGAGTATCAGTAGTGACATTTTGACCTTGCGTCATATTCTTTGAGCATTTAGATAGAGGCATAGTAGCAGTAGATTTTTACTTTCCAGTTTTTCTATACTGCATCTCTTTTGTTACTTTTTGCCTCTAGTAGACTTAGTGGGCAGACCGTCGGGCTTGTTGGCGGCACCCACTGAGAACTACTGTGGGAGGTAGTTCTCACAACCGTCGTGGTATCTTTCCCCAGGGACTTCTGTTACGGAATTTGAGTTGGCGTATTTCGTGAATGTTTTAAGTCTTGAAGATTGAAGATGAAGAAACTTTGGATCGTATACCTCAATCTCAAGAAAGAAGAATTCAAAAGGATCAGGTACGTTTAACTAAAGAATTTTGATGATCCGAATACTTCTTATAGTGTAGAAACACCTGGAAGAGGTTTTAATTGGCTTAACATCAAAAACTGGACATGGGACATGTTCAGGATCCGGATCAGAATGTGCAATCCGGATCCCGAAGGGTGTTTGTTCATACACAGTTTCAATCCGGATCACAGCTTCTGCAATCCGGATCCCGAACATGGTTTTTGGTGAAACTGTATGAACGATCCGGATCGGGGACTACGATCCGGATCCCGAACAGGCAATTTTCTGGAAACCGTCTTTTGTGCTTCTGCAATCCGGATCGCCAAATCCAATCCGGATCGCCGTCGGTAAAACTTTCCAGAAAAGGTTGTTTTTGATCCGAATATTCTTCCTAGGGTTTCTAACCTATAAATAGCCCTTTATTTTCATTTCTAGGGCATCCGCAATATATCGGCCATTTAGAAAAAATAGCCGAAAAGAAAAATCCACATATAGAGAAGAAAGGAAATCAATAGATTTATTCTATGTTTCTTCATCTATATTGATTGATTTGATTCTAGGTTTTCCATACTCACATTTTGAGTAGAATCAAATCAATGAATACTTAGATGGTATTTCCGATCTATCTTTAATCTAAGTATTCGGCGGATCATCACCACCCAAACAAACAACGATTTACCCCAAAATCGGCGCGTGGACTCGCGTGGCCTTGTGGATTCAAGGTGCAACCGCTCTCGTGGATTCGGAGCGAGGTACGTTCGTGGATTCGAAGCGTGCCATTGGGTGAAGACCGTGGATTCGGTCGGACGTCGTGGACTCGACGTTGGACGCTGTGGATTCAGCGTTGGGCGCGGATCGTGGATTCGAGAAGCGTCGTGGAGCGAGCGGAGAAGATCTACTAGGAGCGTATGGTAAAAGGTTGAGTCGTCTGTGAGTACGTTATATCACCTTGTACGTGTGTTAATTCTAGTGGATTTCGCCGTGTTATCGGTCCCGTGGTTTTTTACTCCGGTTTGGAGTTTTTCCACGTAAAAATCTTGCGTGTTCTTTTATTTTTCCGCATTGGGTTTTATTGCGCAATGATTTTTTGAGTGTTTATTGTTTACACCTATTCACCCCCCTCTAGGTGTTTTTTCCCCTATTTAGATCCTTATTAACCTATAACCCAACAAGTGGTATCAGAGCGGGAATAGGGTTGTAAACAATGGTTGAAGGTGGAAACATCAATCGACCCCCTTTCTTTGATGGAACAAATTATGCGTACTGGAAAGTACGGATGAAAGCCTTTTTAATTTCCATCGACGAAAGGGTGTGGCAATCAATTGAATTAGGATGGTCTAATCCAACTGAAATTTTAGATGATGTTCGCACCTTAAAACCTAGGTCGAAATGGACCAAGGAAGAGATAGATTTATCTTCTTACAATGGCAAAGGAATTAATGCTCTATTTAATGCTTTGTCACAAACTGAGTTCTCTCGCGTCTCGGCATGTGAGACTGCGAAAGAAATCTGGGATGTTCTTCAAGTTACGCATGAGGGAACTAACCTAGTGAAGATTCAGAAACTGCAAATGCTTACGAGCAAGTTTGACTCTATCTCTATGGCAGAGAATGAATCTTTCACTGACTATTACACACGATTGCAAGACATCGTAAACTCATGTGCTAACTTGGGAGAGAAGATTCCAGAATTTAAAGTTGTAAGAAAAATTCTAAGAACTCTTCCTGAACGATTTCGCCCGAAGGTCGCAGCCATTGAAACAATTAAACACCCGGACGAAATGCGTGTAGAAGAATTAGTAGGTGCTTTACAAACTTATGAAATGACTTTTCCTACTAACTATTCTTCTGGAAAGGCATCCTCTTCTAAGTCTTCAGGTTACGCATTGAAATCAACTAAAGAAGAAGACGCGGATTCATCCTCCTCGGACGACGACGAGAACCTTTCTATGGAGGACTTTGAGAAGCAGCTCGCTCTCTTGACAAGGAAGTTTCGCCGCAACTTTCGAAGGGGAAATTCAAGCAAAACTCCATCCTTCGGAAAGTCGAAGAAAGGCAAGGGTTCTTCAAGCTACAAGTCAAGAAAGCAAGAGAACTTCTCAAAGGATAAGAAAAGTTCAGAGGGACAAGTTCAGTGCTTCAAATGTCGAGGCTACGGCCACATTGCAACGGAGTGTCCCAACAAGAATCCGGCAAAGAAGAAAGCGATGCAAGTCGTTACTTGGGATGACAACTCCACGTCAAATGAGTCATCCTCAAGTGATGAAGAAGACAACGCGACAGCTTTCCACGCGTCCACTACATCTTCACCCTTCATGTGCTTAATGGCAAGTACATCCGACTCACTGTCCAACTCCACTGTTGAAAAGATTGCAACGGACGATGAATCAGATGATTCGGAAGGTGAAGATTTTGCTCTAGCCTACCATAAGCTTTTGAGGGATTCAAAGAAACTGGCTAAGCAAAACAAGGGGTTGAAAGGGAGATTGCAGGATCTTGAAGAAGAAGTAAAAAGGGTAACCTCTCTCTCAACCGATCTTGAAGTGGAAAGGGATAATCTGATTAAGACAAATGTTTCCCTTCAAGAGTCCAATGAGCAACTCGAGAAGAATTATATGGATATGGTGAACAAAGCGAATTACTTCTTGAAGCTCAACGGCGAGGCTCGACAGGAAAAATTGGAAATGACGGAGACCATACGCCAACTGAAGGATGACTTAAAGAGATTTTCTTCTGGAAGGAGTAAGTTGGACAGACTTCTTGGTCTTGGTCAAAGAAATAAGTTCGGCCTCGGATACACTCAAACTGGAGACATTCCAAGTTCGAGTGGGACAGTATTTGTGCCTCAGTCGGTATCTCCTCCTCCGACACCGGAATTCACGACAAGCAACGACAACAAGCCTACTCATCCTCCTCGGATCGACAAGATCTAAGGTATGTTTTCGTTGTGGCATTTCAGGGCACATAAGGAGAAATTGCAAGACGGAAGCCAAACGCACACCTCAAGCACCTCTTGCAATGACTACCAAAAAGGCTATTCCTCGAAAATCAACTGCAATCATTTGAAGGAAAAGAGCCTTGGTAGTACACCGCTCAAGACGACATCATCAAGGAGCAGCAATTCTTCAAGCAAGACGCTCTCACCTAGGAAATCAACTTCACGATCATTACCGACGCATTCCAAAAAGGTTTGGGTGCGCAAAGGTGAAATTTTCCCTTGTCTTGCTACCAATGTTTCCTTGCATGCATATGATAGTTCGTCTTGGTATCTGGATAGCGGGTGTTCCCGTCATATGACCGGTGATAAAAACTGTTTTCAAACATTTGAGAAAAACTCCGGAGGACTTGTTGTTTTCGGAGATGGTCGGTCTTCCAAAATTGTTGGAAAGGGAACGGTAGCTATTCCAGATGGCCCGGTTCTAGATAATGTGTTATTTGTTCATGGCCTTAAGACTAACCTCATAAGCATAAGTCAACTGTGTGATAGTGGTTATTCAGTTAATTTTTCATCTGATAAATGCACTGTAACTGACATGAACCATGCTTTCTTTTTAAAGGGGGTTAGATCAGAAAACAATTGTTATGTAGTTCCTCTAAGATTTCTGAAAAATGTAACCTAGCATCTTTGAAAAATGAAACACTTTGGCATGAAAGGCTAGGTCACATAAACTTTAAGGAACTTGCTAGAATTTCAAACAAAGATGTGGTCAAGGGGGTTCCGAAACTTTCTTTTGAACAAAACCTTGTGTGTGGCGGTTGCCAAAAGGGAAAACAGTCTAGGACTGCACACAAGAACTTGAACCACATAGGTACAAAACGGCCTTTGGAACTTTTGCATATGGACTTAATGGGGCCAACTCGTCAACCATCTCTGGGAGGTAAATGGTATATTTTCTTATTGGTTGATGATTTTCTAGATATACTTGGGTAGCATTTTTAAAAGAAAAAGCTGATACCTTTGATTCTTTTCTCGAAATCTGCAATCGTATTATGATTGAAAAGAATGAAAGGATTACTCGAGTTAGGAGTGATAGAGGTGGGGAATTCATAAATTCCAAATTCATTGATTTTTGCACTTCTAATGGCATTAAACATGAATTCTCCGCACCTTACACACCTCAACAAAATGGTGTAGTCGAGCGCAAAAACAGGGTCGTACAGGAAATGGCACGTGTTATGCTTCACAGCCGGAACTTACCTTTTTATTTTTGGGCTGAAGCGGTGAACACTGCTGTTTATGTTATTAATCGCGTGTATTTGCGCCCGGGGACATTGAATACACCATATGAACTTTGGTTTTGTAGAAAACCTAACATCAAATATTTTCGTATCTTTGGGAGTCGGTGTTTTATTTTACGTGATCGCGAAAATCTTGGAAAATTTGACTCTCGAAGTGACGAAGGGATTTTCTTAGGTTATTCTACAAACAGCAGAGCATATCGAGTTTTTAACTTAGAATCTAAGACGATCGTAGAATCGATAAATGTTAAGGTAGATGAAGCTTTTCACTTTGAATCTGAAAAATCTACCCTCGATATCTCTCTTGATGATGATACACCTGCTAATGCATCTTCTTCTAACAATTCTTTCGATAATAATGTTGATGCATCTAACGGTTCTTCAAGCTTATCTGATGTGCAGGAATCATCTCGTGTACCTCCGTCTACTCCTCTACCTCAAACGTTACGCATCTCCAAGGATCACCCTGAATCGAACATCATTGGAGATCCACAAGAAGGAGTTAGAACACGGAGACAATTGGTTTGCGGATTTGCATGCTATGTATCTCAAATCGAACCAAAGAATGTTGATGAAGCTCTCCAAGATGACTACTGGATTAAAGCAATGCAGGAAGAGCTCCATCAATTCGAGCGAAACAAAGTCTGGGAATTAACGAAGCCTCCGAAGCAACACAATGTGATAGGTACCAAATGGATCTTCAAGAACAAGAAAAATGAAGAAGGTACTATCATCAGGAACAAAGCAAGGTTAGTTGCTCAAGGCTACTCTCAAGTAGAAGGTATAGACTTTGATGAAACTTTCGCCCCTGTAGCTAGACTCGAGTCCATTCGTATATTGTTTGCGATTGCTTGTCATTTTAAAATCAAATTATTTCAAATGGACGTTAAGAGCGCCTTTTTAAATGGGTTTTTAAATGAGGAAGTTTATGTGGCTCAACCGAAAGGTTTTGTGGATCATAAACTACCTAACCATGTTTTTCGTCTGAAAAAGGCTCTTTACGGTCTGAAACAAGCACCGCGAGCATGGTACGAAAGGTTGACAAAGCACCTTTTGGAAAAGGGCTACACTCGAGGGGGAGCTGACAGGACTCTCTTTGTGAAGCATTATCAAAACAATTTCATAGTTGCTCAAATCTATGTCGATGACATTGTTTTTGGAGCAACAAGAGATAATGATGCTTCTAAATTCGCGGAGACCATGGAAAGCGAATTTGAGATGTCCATGATGGGCGAATTGAATTATTTTCTTGGATTACAAGTTAAACAAAACGATGAAGGAATTCACTTGTGTCAATCCAAGTATGCACTGGAGTTGGTCAAAAAGTTTGATCTTGAAAATTCTAAGGATTTTCCGACTCCAATGGGAACTAGCCATAAGGGACTTGGAAGTGAATCACAAAGTGAGAATGTAGACGAGAAACTGTATCGCAGTATGATTGGAAGTCTACTATATCTCACGGCTAGTCGCCCGGATATATCCTTCAGTGTTGGGATTTGTGCGAGATATCAATCAGCACCGAAGGAGGTTCACCTGAAAGCGGTGAAACGGATCATCCGGTATATCAAAGGTACAATCAATTTCGGAATTTGGTATCCTATGGGAACGACTTTGGATATTGTTGGATACTCAGATGCCGATTGGGCTGGATCGGTGGATGACCGGAAAAGCACGAGTGGTGCATGCTTCTATCTTGGCCATTGCCTTGTTGCATGGCACAGTAAAAAGCAGAACTGCATAGCACTCTCGACTGCCGAAGCGGAGTACATTTCTGCAGGAAGTTGTTCAACCCAATTGATTTGGATGAAAAGCGTGTTGAGCGATTTCCGGATTTCAACATCTTCGGTAACCATTTTATGTGACAACACTAGTGCTATTAACATTTCTAAAAACCCTGTGTTGCACTCTAGAACAAAACATATTGAACTTAGATATCATTTTCTTAGAGAGCTAGTTGAATCAAACATTCTTCAACTGTCATATATTTCAACTGAGGATCAATTAGCTGATATCTTAACAAAACCTTTGGATCAAAAACGTTTTATTCACTTGCGTAAAGCAATTGGCATGCTTTCCTTGAAATAAACTCTTTTGAAACCTTTGCTTAGGTTAGGTTTTGTTTTTGTTTTTGTTTTGTTCTTTATCTATGTTTTGTACATAGGACATTAATTGAGCATAAATCATAATTGACTTTAATTGCATCCTTTTATGCATTTAGAAATTTATTATGCTTTTGATGTCATAATATTTCAATGTTGCAATGATCATTTACGTTAATTAAACCATCTTTTAAGTGATCAAAGTCAATTTCTCTCTCAATGATCTCTTGGTATAGTCATTATCATATTTGATTGCTTAGTCGAGTATGAATTCGAGATCAATGGTTTGGTTGAATACCTTATATATTAAATAATTGATAGCCAATTGAGGGGGAGTCAATGAAATGTAAAATGCTCAAAAGATGTGAAAAGAGTTACATCCCAATGAGGAGTGTGAAAACTACCACCACATGGAGAAAGAAAAAAAATACTCCATGAATGAAAAGCAAATTTTTGTTGATGAAATGCATATTGAAATACTTGACTCAGTCGTATTTCATGGTTGGTATAAGGTGGGATTTTTGATAAAAGATGCTCAAAGAGCCACTCCTTCAACAGATTGTCTAGATATATTATCTAACTTATCTGGGATTTCAAACATCTATTGATCTTGGTATTTCATTTTCTTTACCAAAATTGATGATTTGATAAAGGCATTACACATAAGATCAGGATAGATGTAATTGAAGTTGTTCAACTTTAAGTGTTTTAACTTTCGTAAATTTTCGTTTCATTTTTGGATATTTTTGATAGATTTTGCATAATCTATTTCTTGTTGTATGAAACGATGTTTTTGTTTAAAGTTGACATGGTAAAGTGCTTACATACTTTTTCTGGATTTTATGGAATTTTTCTAAATTTTTCTGAAGAAAAAGTTGAAGCCGATCCGGATCGGGGCAAGTGATCCGGATCCCGAACGCAGGATTCTTCCTGCGGGTAGCCGATCCGGATCACATTCTCGATCCGATCCGGATCACGGCTAGGGTTTTTATAAGAACAAAGGATTTGATTTCTTTTACCCTAATCTTTTGTTCTCAGTTCTAGAGCTTCTCTCTCTAGATTTCTTGCTTCTTGGAGCTTCCAAACTCAAAGTTCTTCGGATTCAAGTAAGTTTTATTGATCAAAACTCGGTTTTTCACAGTTTTTATCTTTTTCTCAAACGTGAGTTGAAATCTTGAATCTTTTTCGTTTGTGAATGGTTTTTGATCAAATTTCTTTTGAAATAAGAACTCTGGGTCAATTAGTTTTGCTTTTATGCTGGTTTTCTCTTGATTAACGAGTTTTTAGGCTTCGATTTCTAAAAATTCGGTTTTAGGGCATAAAAGAGGAATTTTTGAAAATCATGGAATTGATCTATTTTTAAAATTCTTTTTGGAAAACTAATTTGATTCTTGGCTTCTCTACATGATTATGATTGTCTAGGTACAATGTTTTCAAATTTTTCAAAATTGACGATTTTTCATATGTTCTTGAGTTGGTTTTCACAGGACACTTTCTCAAACTCAAAGCACTGTCAGAAATGGTGATCACCTGGATCATTTTCCTACTTGCTGCCATGGTCCATGTGAAGGATACTGCAAAGCCAAAGAGGACCAAGAGGGCGAAACGAGCTCAAGCTGACTCCGACACTGAATCTGAAACGGAGTCGATCGACTGGGACAACATTGAAATTGAAGCAACTGTCCCTACTGTCTCAAAAGGGAAGGCTCCTGCTGAAGCCCCTAAGACTAAGCCTCCTCCTACAGCAGCTGAGAAAGGAAAGCACCAATGGAACCTACTGGAAAAAGGATGAAAACCTGGCAAGGAAAAGAAGCAGTGCTCAGGCATTTCAATCAACGAACCTATAGCCAGCCAGCCTCCTCCTCAGGAATTCGTTAGCTCTACTAGAATCAAGGATTTTGAAAAGAGAATGCATTGGTGAGAGACATGTCAATGTCAAACCAATGAGGAACGCTCTGCAGAGTTTGGAAGCTTATTTGATCAAGCGGTCTCGGTCCAATCTGCAACTTTCCTGAAAAACTGGGTATTGTCCACATTCAGTTCGCATGTTTTATCAGAATGCTGCAAGTCTTACTGACAATGATGACGGACATCGAGAATTTCACACTTTGGTTAAAGGTATCAAAATCAAAGTCACCCCCAACTGATTGGAGAGGTGCTTAATATGAAAGCAAGATCTGATGGCCTTCATTACCTCAAGACTCAAAGCTTCAACGAAAACTCGTGGAGAGTTGTAGTCAATGGAATCTGCGTTCCGGATACTCTGTCTGCCGGAAATTCAGTTTTCTCCAAGGAACTCAAGAAGGAGTACAAGTACTTAAACTTCATTGTCTGTTACAACATTCTTCCCAATATGAACACGAAAGTCCTCCGATGGGATAGATGCTTTTTCTCTTTCTTCTTGACAACCCAACTGCACTGATGGGAGCAAACTTGAATATTCCCTATCTCATTTGGAATAGGATGACGCGGTATGTCGAACACTCTCACCCACAGAGCGACTACCATACCCAATGATCATCATGCGCATCCTTAAGAAGTTTAAAGTGGATACAAGCGCGAGTTCTTATTGTATAGTTTGGGGACAATCAATGAGACAACCATCGTCAAGTCTCTGTCAACAAAGCAGGATGATCCCCCTTCTCCTCCACTTCGACAACGAGCTCGACCACAAGCAACTTCTTCCACAGCCCCAGTTCCTCCTCA
>JAQOTM010000611.1:0-92478 GCA_029168755.2 Tillandsia fasciculata | reverse complement strand
AAAAGATGTCGGCCTAATTGATCCTCAGTTGCAAATGTATGACAGTTGGAAGAATGTTTGATTCAACTAGCTCTCTAAGAAAATGATATCTAAGTTCAATATGTTGTGTTCTAGAGTGCAACACAGGGTTTGTAGAAATGTTAATAGCACTAGTGTTGTCACATAAAATGGTTACCGAGAGTGTGTTGAAATCAAATTCGGAAATCGCTCAACACACTCTCTTCATCCAAATCAATTGGGTGAGCAACCTGTTCCTGCAGCAATGTAACCTCCGCTTCGGGCAGTCGAGAGGGCTCTGGGCCGTTCTGCTTTTTTTGTTTACTGTGCCATGCAACAAGGCAGTGGCCGAGATAGAAGCATGCACCACCTCGTGCTTTTCCGGTCATCCACCGAATCCAGCCCAATCGGCATCTGAGTATCCAACAATATCCAAAGTCGTTCCCATAGGATAACCAAAATTCCCCGAAATTGATTGTACCTTTGATATACCGGATGATCCGTTTCACCATTTTCCACACGCTTTTTTAGGTGAACCCTCCGTCGGTGCTGATTGATTATCTCGCACAAATCCCAACACGGAGGATATATCCGGGCGACTAGCCGTGAGATATAGTAGACTTCCAATCATACTGCGGTACAGTTTCTCGTCTACATTCTCACTTTGTGATTCACTTCCAAGTCCCTTATGGCTAGTTCCCATTGGAGTCGGAAAATCTTTCGAATTTTCAAGATCAAACTTTTTGACCAACTCCAGTGCATACTTGGATTGACACAAGTGAATTCCTTCATCGTTTCTGCTTAACTTGTAATCCAAGAAAAATAATTCAATTCGCCCATCATGGACATCTCAAATTCGCTTTCCATGGTCTCCGCGAATTTAGAAAGCATCATTATCTCTTGTTGCTCCAAAAACAATGTCATCACATAGATTTGAGCAACTATGAAATTGTTTTGATAATGCTTCACAAAGAGAGTCCTGTCAGCTCCCCCTCGAGTGTAGCCCTTTTCCAAAAGGTGCTTTGTCAACCTTTCGTACCATGCTCGCGGTGCTTGTTTCAGACCGTAAAGAGCCTTTTTCAGTCGAAAAACATGGTTAGGTAGTTTATGATCCACAAAACCTTTCGGTTGAGCTACATAAACTTCCTCATTTAAAAATCCATTTAAAAAGGCGCTCTTAACGTCCATTTGAAATAATCTGATTTTAAAATGACAAGCGATCGCAAACAATATACGAATGGACTCGAGTCTAGCTACAGGGGCGAAGGTTTCATCAAAGTCTATACCTTCTACTTGAGAATAGCCTTGAGCAACTAACCTTGCTTTGTTCCTGATGATAGTACCTTCTTCGTTTTTCTTGTTCTTGAAGATCCATTTGGTACCTATCACATTGTGTTGCTTCGGAGGCTTCGTCAGTTCCCAGACTTTGTTTCGCTCGAATTGATGGAGCTCTTCCTGCATTGCTTTAATCCAATAATCATCTTGGAGAGCTTCATCAACATTCCTTGGTTCGATTTGAGATACATAGCATGCAAATCCGCAAACCAATTGTCTCCGTGTTCTAACTCCTTCTTGTGGATCTCCAATTATGTTCGATTCAGGGTGATCCTTGGAGATGCGTAACGTTTGAGGTAGAGGAGTAGGCGGAGGTACACGAGATGATTCCTGCACATCAGATAAGCTTGAAGAACCGTTAGATGCATCAACATTATTATCGAAAGAATTGTTAGAAGAAGATGCATTAGCAGGTGTATCATCATCAAGAGAGATATCGAGGGTAGATTTTTCAGATTCAAAATGAAAAGCTTCATCTACCTTAACATTTATCGATTCTACGATCGTCTTAGATTCTAAGTTAAAAACTCGATATGCTCTGCTGTTTGTAGAATAACCTAAGAAAATCCCTTCGTCACTTCGAGAGTCAAATTTTCCAAGATTCTCACGATCACGTAAAATAAAACACCGACTCCCAAAATGCGAAAATATTTGATGTTAGGTTTTCTACAAAACCAAAGTTCATATGGTGTATTCAAAGTCCCCGGGCGCAAATACACGCGATTGATAACATAAACAGCAGTGTTCACCGCTTCAGCCCAAAAATAAAAAGGTAAGTTCCGGCTGTGAAGCATAACACGTGCCATTTCCTGTACGACCCTGTTTTTGCGCTCGACTACACCATTTTGTTGAGGTGTGTAAGGTGCGGAGAATTCATGTTTAATGCCATTAGAAACAAAAATCAATGAATTTGGAATTTATGAATTCCCCACCTCTATCACTCCTAACTCGAGTAATCCTTTCATTCTTTTCTATCATAATACGATTGCAGATTTCGAGAAAAGAATCAAAGGTATCAGCTTTTTCTTTTAGAAAGGCTACCCAAGTATATCTAGAAAAGTCATCAACCAACAAAAAATATACCATTTACCTCCCAGAGATGGTTGACGAGTTGGCCCCATTAAGTCCATATGCAAAAGTTCCAAAGGCCGTTTTGTACCTATGTGGTTCAAATTCTTGTGTGCAGTCCTAGACTGTTTTCCCTTTTGGCAACCGCCACACACAAGGTTTTGTTCAAAAGAAAGTTTCGGAACCCCCTTGACCACATCTTTATTTGAAATTCTAGAAAGTTCCTTAAAGTTTATGTGACCTAGCCTTTCATGCCAAAGTGTTTCATTTTTCAAAGATGCTAGGTTACATTTTTCAGAAATCTTAGAAGGAACTACATAACAATTGTTTTCTGATCTAACCCCCTTTAAAAAGAAAGCATGGTTCATGTCAGTTACAGTGCATTTATCAGATGAAAAATTAACTGAATAACCACTATCACACAGTTGACTTATGCTTATGAGGTTAGTCTTAAGGCCATGAACAAATAATACATTATCTAGAACCGGGCCATCTGGAATAGCTACCGTTCCCTTTCCAACAATTTTGGAAGACCGACCATCTCCGAAAACAACAAGTCCTCCGGAGTTTTTCTCAAATGTTTGAAAACAGTTTTTATCGCCGGTCATATGACGGGAACACCCGCTATCCAGGTACCAAGACGAACTATCATATGCATGCAAGGAAACATTGGTAGCAAGACAGGGAAAGATCTCACCTTTGCGCACCCAAACCTTTTTGGATGCGTCGGTAATGGTCGTGAAGTTGATTTCCTAGGTGAGAGCGTCTTGCTTGAAGAATTGCTGCTCCTTGATGATGTCGTCTTGAGCGATGTACTACCAAGGCTCTTTTCCGTCAATTTGATTGGAGTTGTTTTCCGAGGAATAGCCCTTTTGGTAGTCATTGCAAGATGTTCTTGAGGTGTGCGTTTGGCTCCAGTCTTGCAGTTTCTTCTGATGTGCCCTGAAATGCCACAACGAAAACATACCTTGGTTCTTGTCGATTCCGAAGAAGATGTAGTAGGTTCGTTGTCGTTGCTTGGCGTGAACACCGGTGTCGGAGGAGGAGATACCGACGAGGCACAAATACCGTACCACTCGAACTTGGAATGTCTCCAGTTTGAGTGTATCCGAGGCCGAACTTGTTTCTTTGACCGAGACCAAGGAGTCTGTCCAACTTACTCCTTCCAGAAGAAAATCTCTGTAAGTCATCCTTTAGTTGGCGTATGGTCTCCGTCATTTCCAATTTTTCCTGTCGGGCCTCGCCGTTGAGCTTCAAGAAGTAATTCGCTTTGTTCACCATATCCATATAATTCTTCTCGAAATGCTCATTGGACTCTTGAAGGGAAACATTTGTCTTAATCAGATTGTCCCTTTCCACTTCAAGATCGGTTGAGATAGAGGTTACTCTTTTTACTTCATCTTCAAGATCCAGTAATCTCTCTTTCAACCCCTTGTTTTGTTTAGCCAGTTTCTTTGAATCCCTCAAAAGTTGATGGTAGGCTAAAACAAAATCTTCACCTTCCGAATCATCTGATTCATCGTCCGTTGCAATCTTTTCCACAGTGGAGTTGGACAGTGAGTCGGATGTACTTGCCATTAAGCACATGAAGGATGAAGATTTGGTGGACGCGTGGAAAGCTGTCGCGTTGTCTTCTTCATCACTTGACGATGACTCATTTGACGTGGAGTTGTCATCCCAAGTAACTGCTTGCATCGCTTTCTTCTTAGCCGGATTCTTGTTGGGACATTCCGTTGCTATGTGGCCGTAGCCTCGACATTTGAAACACTGAACTTGTCCCTCAGAACTTTTCTTATCCTTTGAGAAGTTCTCTTGGCTTCTTGACTTGTAGCTTGAGAATCCCTTGCCTTTCTTCGACTTTCCGAAGGATGGAGTTTTGCTTGAATTTCCCCTTCGAAAGTTGCGGCGAAACTTCCTTGTCAAGAGAGCGAGCTGCTTCTCAAAGTCCTCCATAGAAATGTTCTCGTCGTCGTCCGAGGAGGATGAATCCGCGTCTTCTTCTTTAGTTGATTTCAATGCGTAACCTGAAGACTTAGAAGAGGATGCCTTTCCAGAAGAATAGTTAGTAGGAAAAGTCATTTCATAAGTTTGTAAAGCACCTACTAATTCTTCTACACGCATTTCGTCCGGGTGTTTAATTGTTTCAATGGCTGCAACCTTCGGGCGAAATCGTTCAGGAAGAGTTCTTAGAATTTTTCTTACAACTTTAAATTCTGGAATCTTCTCTCCCAAGTTAGCACATGAGTTCACGATGTCTTGCAATCGTGTGTAATAGTCAGTGAAGGATTCATTCTCTGCCATAGAGATAGAGTCAAACTTGCTCGTGAGCATTTGCAGTTTCTGAATCTTCACTAGGTTAGTTCCCTCATGCGTAACTTGAAGAACATCCCAGATTTCTTTCGCAGTCTCACATGCCGAGACGCGAGAGAACTCAGTTTGTGACAAAGCATTAAATAGAGCATTAATCCCTTTGCCATTGTAAGAAGATAAGTCTATCTCTTCCTTGGTCCATTTCGACCTAGGTTTTAAGGTGCGAACATCATCTAAAATTTCAGTTGGATTAGACCATCCTAATTCAATTGATTGCCACACCCTTTCGTCGATGGAAATTAAGAAAGCTTTCATCCGTACTTTCCAGTACGCATAATTAGTTCCATCAAAGAAAGGGGGTCGATTGATGTTTCCACCTTCAACCATTGTTTACAACCCTATTCCCGCTCTGATACCACTTGTTGGGTTTAGGTTAATAAGGATCTAATAGGGGAAAAAACACCTAGAGGGGGGTGAATAGGTGTAAACAATAAACACTCAAAAAATCATTGTGCGATAAAACCCAATGCGGAAAAATAAAAGAACACACAAGATTTTTACGTGGAAAAACTCCAAACCGGAGTAAAAAACCACGGGACCGATAACACGGCGAAATCCACTAGAGTTAACACACGTACAAGGTGATATAACGTACTCACAGACGACTCAACCTTTTACCATACGCCCCTAGTAGATCTTCTCCGCTCGCTCCACGACGCTTCTCGAATCCACGATCCGCGCCCAACGCTGAATCCACAGCGTCCAACGTCGAGTCCACGACGTCCGACCGAATCCACGGTCTTCACCCAATGGCACGCTTCGAATCCACGAACGCACCTCGCTCCGAATCCACGAGAGCGATAACACCTTGAATCCACAAGGCCACGCGAGTCCACGCGCCGATTTTGGGGTAAATCGTTGTTTGTTTGGGTGGTGATGATCCGCCGAATACTTAGATCAAGAGTAGATCGGAAATACCATCTAAGTATTCATTAGTTTGATTCAACTCAAGATGTGAGTATGAAAACCTAGAATCAAACTAATCAATATAGATGAAGAACCATTAAATAGATCTAATGATTTCCGTTCTTCTCTATATGTGGATCTAAGGCCGTATAAAATGATATTTGAAAATGACGGCTCTTTTTCCGATGTGGATGCCCTAGAAATGAAAAGAAGGGCTATTTATAGGTTAGAAACCCTAGGAAGAATATTCGGATCAAAAACAAACTTTTCTGGAAAGTTTTACCGACGGCGATCCGGATTGCGAAGTCACGATCCGGATCGCAGACGCACAGAAGCAATTTCCAGAAAATCGCCTGTTCGGGATCCGGATCATAATCCACGATCCGGATCGTTCATACAGTTTTACCAGAACATGTGTTCGGGATCCGGATTGAGATTCCTGATCCGGATCGTTCAAGCCAACAGGTAAAACTCATGTTCGGGATCCGGATCATCAAATGCCATGATCCGGATTGAACCAGTGTATGAACGAACACCCTTCGGGATCCGGATTGAAAGACACGATCCGGATCCTGAACATGTCCCATGTCCAGTTTTTGATGAATAAGCAATTAAAACCTCTTCCAGGTGTTTCTACACTATAAGAAGTATTCGGATCATCAAAATTATTTAGTTAAACGTACCTGATCCTTTTGAATTCTTCTTTCTTGAGATTGAGGTATATGATCCAAAGTTTCTTCATCTTCAATCTTCAAGACTTAAACTATTCACGAAATACGCCAACTCAAATTCCGTAACAGGCCCATTAAGTCCATGTGCAAAAGTTCCAAAGGCCGTTTTGTACCAATGTGGTTCAAGTTCTTGTGTGCAGTCCTAGACTGTTTTCCCTTTTGGCAACCGCCACACACAATGTTTTGTTCAAAGAAAGTTTCGGAACCCCCTTGACCACATCTTTGTTCGAAATTCTAGCAAGTTCCTTAAAGTTTATGTGACCTAGCCTTTCGTGACAAAGTGTTTCATTTTTCAAAGATGCTAGGTTACACTTTTCAGAAAATTTACTAGGAACAACATAACAATTGTTTTCAGATCTAACCCCTTTTAAAAAGAAAACATGGTCCTTATCAGTTACAACACATTCAACAGATGAAAAATTAACTGAGTAACCACTATCACAAAGTTGGCTTATGCTAATAAGGTTAGTCTTAAGGCCATTAACAAATAACACATTATTTAGAACCGGGCCATCCGGAATAGCGATAGTTCCTTTTCCAACAATCTTGGAAGACCGACCGTCTCCGAAAACAACAAGTCCTCCGGAGATTTTCTCAAATGTTTGAAAACAGTTTTTGTCACCGGTCATGTGACGGGAACACCCGCTATCCAGATACCAAGACGAACTATCATATGCATGCAAGGAGATATTGGTAACGAGACAAGGGAAAATTTCACCTTTGCGCACCCAAGCCTTTTTGGAATGCGTCGGTAATGATCGTGAAGTTACTTGCCTAGGTGAAAGCGTCTTGTCTGAAGTATTGCTGCTCCTTGATGATGTCGTCTTGAGCGGTGAGCTACCAAGGCTCTTTTCCTTCAAATGATTTGCAGTTGATTTTCGCGGAATCACCTTTTTGGTAGTCATTGCAAGAGGTGCTTGAGATGTGCGTTTGGCTCCCGTCTTGCAATTTCTCCTTATGTGCCCTGAAATGCCACAACGAAAACATACCTTAGGTCTTGACGATCCCGAGGAGAATGAAGTAGGCTTGTTGTCGTTGCTTGTCTTGAATTCCGGTGTCGGTGGAGGAGGTACCGACTGAGGCACAAATACTGTCCCACTCGAACTTGGAATGTCTCCAGTTTGAGTGTACCCGAGGCCGAACTTATTTGTTTGACCAAGACCAAGAAGCCTGTCCAACTTACTCCTTCCAGAAGAAAATCGCTGTAAATCGTCCTTTAGTTGGAGTATGGTCTTTGTCATTTCCATTTTATCCCGTTGAGCCTCGTTGTAGAGTTTTGAGAAATGATTCGCTTTATCCACCAAATTTGTATGTTCTTTCTCGAGAAGCTCATTTTCCTCTTGAAGGGAAACATTTGCTTTGACTAGGTTATCCCTTTCCACTTCAAGAGCGTTTGAGAGAGAAGATGCTCTTTTTGCTTCTTCTTCGAGATCCTGCAATCTCCCTCTCAAACTCCGATTTTGCTTTGCCAGTTTCTTTGAATCCCTCAAAAGCTTATGGTAGGCAAGAGCAAAATCTTCACCTTCAGAATTGCTCGATTCGTTGTCCGTAGCGTTCTTTTCAGTTTGGGAGGAGTTGGACAAGGAATCGGAGGTACTTTCCATTAAGCACATGAAGGGTGAAGATGTAGTGGACGCGTGGAATGCTGTCGCGTTGTCTTCTTCATCACTTGAGGATGACTCATTTGACGTGGAGTTGTCATCCCAAGTAACGACTTGCATCGCCTTCTTCTTTGCCGGATTCTTGTTGGGACACTCCGTTGCAATGTGGCCGTAGCCTCTACATTTGAAACACTGAACTTGTCCCTCTGAACTTTTCTTATCCTTTGAGAAGTTCTCTTGCTTCCTTGACTTGTAAGTTGAAGAACCCTTGCCTTTCTTCGACTTTTCGAAGGATGGAGTTTTGCTTGGATTGCCCCTTCGAAAGTTGCGGCGAAACTTCCTTGTCAAGAGAGCGAGCTGCTTCTCAAAGTCCTCCATAGATAGGTTCTCGTCATCGTCCGAGGAGGATGAATCCGCGTCTTCTTCTTTAGTTGATTTCAATGCGTAACCTGAAGACTTAGAAGAGGATGCTTTTCCAGAAGAATAGTTAGTAGGAAATGTCATTTCATAAGTTTGTAATGCACCTACTAATTCTTCTACACGCATTTCGTCCGGGTGTTTAATTGTTTCAATGGCTGCGACCTTCGGGCGAAAACGTTCAGGAAGAGTTCTTAAAATCTTTCTTACAACTTTAAATTCGGGAATCTTGTCACGCCCCGGGTGTAAACCAGAACCCGGGCCCGTCTACAGATCCGCCGTGCACACGGTATTTCCCGCGTACACGAAGCGCCAAACCTGCTCAGATATAAGAGAAAATAATAAAAGAGCAATAAAAACAGAGCTGAACTAAAATCTAATACATCTCAGACTGAAGCTGGAAATAAAATACAATACATCTGTATAAATGATACATCAGTCTCTCCCAGCTCACCAAAATAAATACAACCTGCTGGCAAAAGCCAGTCCCAAATGTAAAAGTACAACCGTCTGAGGAAACAGGGGTACACCAACAGTCCAGCTAACCCGCTCATCCTGCCCCGAGATCTATCTACTCAGCTGTCCTCTCTCCTCGACCCGCCGCTGAAAGCCCAGCAGCACCCGCAGAAGACACTGCAAAACAAGGAAGAAGAAAAAGAGGAAAGAAGAATGGGGGTGAGAACTACTAGTAAACCAGTAGCCTCCCCTAGTGGGTAAAACCTCAAACTCTGACACACCCACTAGGTCTACCAGAGGCAAAAGGAAAGAAGAGTGGTAAGAAATAATGACTGCCGAAGAAAGGAAACTACCATTACTATGCCTCTAAAATACAATCCTAGACTGGAATAACCATATCCAACCATAACCAACCGTCCCAGATTAATCCAATCTGTACCGCCCTCATCATCGGGCAAGTAAGCCGCGCCGATGTGATAGCAAAGCTCCTGCCGCCGCCCTCATCATCGGGCAAGTAAGCCGCGCCGATGTGATAGCAAAACTCCTGCCGCCGCCCTCATCATCGGGCAAATAAGCCGCGCCGATGTGATAGCAAACCGTCAATAACTGTCTGGCCCCGGCCTCCGGAGGGGAACTCGAGGGGAGCGACCCACTCGAGGAAAGCACTACCGGGCAATAACCGCGCCGGTAAAACAAGTACCAAAAGCAGGAGTAAATCACAACTGTAAAGCCCCGTGGAACACACCCTCCACTAAAGAAACACAGATCCCCCAATCTGATGCACAAATGAACATCCAGTCGATCGCCCAAAATCCGCGATCGCCGCAATACCTACAATCACAATCATGTCCCACATCCGACATCCGGTCAACCGCCTACTGTCCGCGGTAGCCGCTATAATCCCGCAACCCATAATCAAACACAACCTGTCACCGACCTTCAGGTCCCCGCTACACTATCTCAAACCCCTGCTCAAACCCGAGCAACAAGAACCACTTGACTAACGAAAAGGAGAAAAGAAGCAAACAAGGTTTCTCCTAAGTCAAGTTCCAGCATGAAAGTGTAGCGATAAAAGATGGCCTATCTAGATGTCCATACAAGCATGCAAGTGTTCTCAAGGAAATAAAGAAAAGGTGTCCAATAGTGGTTCCACATGTGTAACAATTAATAGCTCCGCATAGATATAACCATCATGCTAAAACATTATCCAACCACACATGTCCATAATTCATATTCCATAATAAAGCATCACTATCCACCTATGCATGTCATAAAATCCTCAATTGGTACCAACCACTAACAGGAAAATCATATAGTCCAAAATAAATATTCCATTCCACATGCAAGGTCAAACGCTAACATTCTATCCATACAAACATGTACAAGTCCCCACCCCTATCAGATATCCACAAGCATGCAAGTCCCAATTACCATTATCAATCATAATGCTCCAAAGATGATTACTCTAATATTCCTAGTGAGTGAGTCAGAAAAGAGGGATATAGCAACCACCCACCTGAAGTGCAACTGTCCAAAACCGTACAGCTGAAAATACCAAAAACTCCAAATCCTTGCTCCCACAATTTTAGCACACCCGTGATATTCCTGATACAATACAAAGCTCACTAATTACACTTAGGCTCCCAATTATAGCACTAATAATCACATACAACCTCGAATTCTGAACAGTTAAATTATCACCTGCAGAAATTGCCCAGAAAATTCCAATAAAAATGTCCCGGCGATCCTCGCGTCGATAGCTTCGCAACGGTACCTTGCACGCCCAAATCTGAGTTCTGTACATCAAGATAAAAATTCGGCAAGGGGGCACTCTCATACAAAAATCTGTGTTAAGGACTGATTACTGTTCACTGAGAAAACAGTAATTATCACCTCGAAATAAAATTCTCAAAATTCCAATAAAAATACGAGCGCGTTCCTTGCGATCCGTAGATGAAAAAGTTGTATAAGCTCGTTTCCGTCAGACGCTCGTGCGCAAAGATATGGCCGAAATACACCGCTGCTGTCAAGTAAATCCACACAGAAAATGGGGTCACTGTTTGCCTCGGGATCCGTGCCAAAACCTCGAAACGGGAAAGCGCGACTAAAACGAAAGATGAAGTCCTACCTCTTAGGAGTCTACTGGTGCAAGAATCACAGGAAAATGATGTCGGGGTAGCCCAGGGGAGCAAAAATACTATCGCTGCGCCGAAGAAGAACACTAGAAAGCAACGTCGCGCCGCACCGTAAAATGGGAAACCTCGGGATTCGTGCCTCCAAAACTCTTGAAACTTGGCAGGGAGATCAAGCACAAAGAGATGAAAAACTTTGCTTAAGGGAGCTCGGGCTGAAGGTGAATGGGTTGGGAGAAAAAGAAGAAAGAGAGGAGCTCGGGTTGCATGCTTTATATAGGCTGAAGAAACAATTGCAATAATACCAACCATGTCCCCACTTTCGGGCGCCCGAAATGTTTCGGGCTGCTACAGTAACGGGCCGGCCCGTTACTGTTCACGCCCGAAAGCCTCTGGGCCGGCCACGTAGCCCAGCCCAACAGACCACAGGACCCCGCTGCACCCGGTGCACCTGCACCCGCGAATGGAGACGCGCCACGTGTCCCCGGCAGCCCGTGCACCGCGCACGCCGCGCCGTGCACCGCGCACGTCGCCGTGCCCCCCGGTCACCTGCCCGCGTACGGCACCTGCCCCGGTCAACTGCCCCGCCTGCTGCGTGGTCCGGGAGCACAGCACCGCACCAACCAAAACTCGCCACGTGGCACCGCCTGGTGCACGCCCGCCGCCGTGGACCGCGCGCCTGCCCGCGCACCCGGGCGCCTGCCCGCGCCCAGACCGCGCCGCATGCCGCCGCCTGCCGCCTGCCCGAGGCCGCGCCACCGCCCGCCGGCGCTGCCCGCCGCCGCCGGCCGCCGCCGGCGATCGCCGGAGACACTGTTCCGGCATGATCAGTACCCGCAAGCTCAAAAACGACAAGTAAATAGCCCATCTTGACCGTTTTCGCGCGCTGATTCCAAAAACGACGTCCGTTTCGCCAAATTCCAATCCTATAAATTTGCCGGAGGCTCCCGAAAGGTATTTTCAATCCGAATTTCACGCCGAGTCCAAATTTGATATCCGATTTGCGCGAAAACACTTCTAAACATCCGATGGGGTCTTCTAGTTACCCAAGTGATCCAATAAAGCTCGAGGTTCAACACTTGTATCTAATCATGCACCAACACCTCCCGAAACACAGAACAGGCTCCCCCGAAGTCACCGATGACCCTACCACAACTCTGCAGAGATCCAGGTCATCACAAATCTTCTCTCCCAAGTTAGCACATGAGTTTACGATGTCTTGCAATCGTGTGTAATAATCAGTGAAAGATTCATTTTCTGCCATAGAGATAGAGTCAAATTTGCTCGTGAGCATTTGCAGTTTCTGAATCTTCACAAGGTTAGTTCCCTCATGCGTAACTTGAAGAACATCCCAGATTTCTTTCGCAGTCTCACATGCCGAGACGCGAGAGAACTCTGTTTGTGACAAAGCATTAAATAGAGCATTAATTCCTTTGCCATTGTAAGAAGATAATCTATCTCTTCCTTGGTCCATTTCGACCTAGGTTTTAAGGTGCGAACATCACCAATAAGTTCAGTTGGATTAGACCATCCTAATTCAATTGATTGCCACACCCTTTCGTCAATGGAAATTAAAAAGGCTTTCATCCGTACTTTCCAGTACGCATAATTTGTTCCATCAAAGAAAGGGGGTCGATTGATGTTTCCACCTTCAACCATTGTTTACAACCCTATTCCCGCTCTGATACCACTTGTTGGGTTATATTAATATGGATCTAAATAGGGGAAAAAACACCTAGAGGGGGGTGAATAGGTGTAAACAATAAACACTCAAAAAATCATTGCGCAATAAAACCCAATGCGGAAAAATAAAAGAACACGCAAGATTTTTACGTGGAAAAACTCCAAACCGGAGTAAAAAACCACGGGACCGATAACACGGCGAAATCCACTAGAATTAACACACGTACAAGGTGATATAACGTACTCACAGACGACTCAACCTTTTACCATACGCTCCTAGTAGATCTTCTCCGCTCGCTCCACGACGCTTCTCGAATCCACGATCCGCGCCCAACGCTGAATCCACAGCGTCCAACGTCGAGTCCACGACGTCCGACCGAATCCACGGTCTTCACCCAATAGCACGCTTCGAATCCACGAACGTACCTCGCTCCGAATCCACGAGAGCGGTTGCACCTTGAATCCACAAGGCCACGCGAGTCCACGCGCCGATTTTGGGTAAATCGTTGTTTGTTTTGGGTGGTGATGATCCGCCGAATACTTAGATTAAAATAGATCGGAAATACCATCTAAGTATTCATTGATTTGATTCTACTCAAAATGTGAGTATGGAAAACCTAGAATCAAATCAATCAATATAGATGAAGAAACATAGAATAAATCTATTGATTTCCTTTCTTCTCTATATGTGGATTTTTCTTTCGGCTATTTTTTTATATTATGCGGATGCCCTAGAAATGAATATAGGGCCTATTTATAGGTTAGAAACCATTGGAAGAAGATAAGGATCAAAAACTGCCTTTTCTGGAAATTTACCGACGGCGATCCGGATTGGAATTGGACGATCCGGATTGCAGAAGCAAGAAAGACGATTTCCAGAAAATGCTGTTCGGGATCCGGATCGAAATCCCCGATCCGGATCGTTCATACAGTTTCACCAAACATCACGTTCGGGATCCGGATTGCAATTCCTGATCCGGATCGTGCAAGCAAAAGGTAAAACAGTGTTCGGGATCCGGATCATGAAATGCTGCGATCCGGATTGAACCAGTGTATGAACGAACACCCTTCGGGATCCGGATTGCCGAGCCCGATCCGGATCCTGAACATGTCCCATGTCCAGTTTTTGATGTTTATGCAATAAAACCTCTTCCAGGTGTTTCTACACTATAAGAAGTATTCGGATCATCAAAATCTTTAGTTAAACGTACCTGATCCTTTTGAATTCTTCTTTCTTGAGATTGAGGTATATGATCCAAAGTTTCTTCATCTTCAATCTTCAAGACTTAACACTTTCACGAAATACGCCAACTCAAATTCCGTAACACAAACCTCGGGTCTCGATCTGAAACAATGGACGCTGGTACTCCATGCAGCCTCACGATCTCGTCCAAGTATAGCTGTGCCAGGCGCTCTAAGGACCAAGTCATCTGAACCGGCAGGAAATGTGCTGACTTGGTAAGTCTATCAACAATCACCCAGACTGCGTCGGCTCCACTCTGTGATCTTGGTAACCCAGTCACAAAATCCATGGTGATGTGGTCCCACTTCCATTCGGAAATTGGAAGGCTCTGCAACTTGCCAGCAGGAACACGATGCTCTGCCTTCACTTGCTGGCAAGTTAGACACTGAGCTACAAACCTTCCAATATTCCGCTTCATTCCGGACCACCAAAAGTGTGCCTTGAGGTCCTTATACATCTTAGTACCTCCAGGGTGGATGGTATAAGGTGTATAATGGGCCTCTCTCAATATCTGGTCTCTGATCTCCAAGTCCGATGGCACACAAACTCGGTCCCTGTACCGTAGTACTCCCGAGCTATCCACTGAGAAATCCCCTCTCTGGTCTGTCTGAATCTGTGATCTGATCCTCTCTAAGTGGGGGTCCTCACTCTGCGTCTCCCTGATCCTGTCCAACAGAGTGGGCTGCAAGACCATAGTCATAAGCCTCGCAGAGACCCCAGGGGATACTACCTCAATCTGTAGTCGCCTCATCTGCTCTATCAGCTGTGCCTGCTGGGTAATCATCAAACTCAAGCTATGCACTGACCTCCGGCTCAAAGCATCTACCACCACATTGGCCTTGCCGGGGTGATAAAGGATACTGAGATCGTAATCCTTTAACAGCTCCAACCACCGGCGCTGCCTAAAGTTCAGCTCCTTTTGGGCGAACAGATACTTTAAGCTTTTATGATCCGTATAGATCTCACAATGCTCCCCGTAGAGGTAATGCCGCCATAGCTTTAATGCGAACACCACAGCTGCAAGCTCCAAGTCATGAGTAGGGTAATTTTTCTCATAATCCTTCAATTGCCGCGAAGCATTAGCAATTATCCTACCATGCTGCATGAGAACACAACCCAGTCCACTGTGCGAGGCGTCACTGTAGATCACGAAGCCCTCTCCCATAACCGGCAGTGCAAGAACAGGTGCTGAGATCAATCTCCTCTTCAGCTCCTCGAAGCTCTGCTGACACTGCTCGGTCCAAACGAACCTCGTCCCCTTCCTCGTCAGACTGGTCAGGGGAGTAGAGAGCTTCGCAAAGCCCTCGACGAACCGACGGTAGTAGCCTGCCAGGCCTAAGAAACTCCGCACCTCGGTAACCGTCGTCGGTCTCGGCCAATCCCGAACTGTATTAATCTTCGTCGGGTCGACTGCCACACCAGCGGCTGAAACTATATGGCCCAAGAAAGCAACCTCCCGAAGCCAGAACTCGCACTTTTTAAGCTTGGCATACAGCTTCTTCTCACGTAGAAGCTGCAGCACTAACCTCATGTGCTCCTCATGCTCCGCATCGCTCCGAGAGTAGATCAGGATGTCATCTATAAACACTACCACAAATAAGTCCAAGTTGTTACGGAATTTGTTTTGGCGTATTTCGTGAAAGTGTTAAGTCTTGAAGATTGAAGATGAAAGAAGTTTGGATCATATACCTCAATCTCAAGAAAGAAGAATTCAAAAGGATCAGGTATGTTTAACTAAAGATTTTTGGTGATCCGAATACTTCTTGTAGTGTAGAAACACTTGGAAGAATTTTTTATTGCATAAAAATCAAAAACTGGACATGAGGCATGTTCAGGATCCGGATCAGACTTTCCAATCCGGACCCCGAAGGGTGTTCGTTCATACACTGGTTCAATCCGGATCGCAGCATCTTTTGATCCGGATCCCGAACACTGTTTTACCTTTTATTTGACGATCCGGATCAGGCTTTGCAATCCGGATCCCGAACATTGGTGTTTGGTGAAACTGTATGAACGATCCGGATCAGGCATTACGATCCGGATCCCGAACCCTGTTTTTCTGGAAACTGTCTATCACGCTACGACGATCCGGATCGCAGTAAATCCGATCCGGATCGCCGTCCTGAAAAATTCCAGAAAAGGTTAGTTTTTGATCCTTATCTTCTTCCAATGGTTTCTAACCTATAAATAGACCCTATGATTCATTTTTAGGGTATCGGAAACAACGGGATAAATAGAAAAATACACCGAAAGAGAAAAATCCACATATAGAGAAGAAAGGAAATCAATAGATTTAATTCTATGTTTCTTCATCTATATTGATTGATTTGATTCTAGGTTTTCCAAACTCAGATTTTGAGTAGAATCAAATCAATGAATACTTAGATGGTATTTCCGATCTATTTCTAATCTAAGTATTCGGCGGATCATCACCACCCAAAAACAACGATTTACCCCAAATCGGCGCGTGGACTCGCGTGGCCTTGTGGATTCAAGGTGCAACCGCTCTCGTGGATTCGGAGCGAGGTACGTTCGTGGATTCGAAGCGTGCTATTGGGTGAAGACCGTGGATTCGGTCGGACGTCGTGGACTCGACGTTGGACGCTGTGGATTCAGCGTTGGGCGCAGATCGTGGATTCGAGAAGCGTCGTGGAGCGAGCGGAGAAGATCTACTAGGAGCGTATGGTAAAAGGTTGAGTCGTCTGTGAGTACGTTATATCACCTTGTACGTGTGTTAATTCTAGTGGATTTCGCCGTGTTATCGGTCCCGTGGTTTTTTACTCCGGTTTGGAGTTTTTCCACGTAAAAATCTTGCGTGTTATTTTTTTTTCCGCATTGGGTTTTATTGCGCAATGATTTTTTGAGTGTTTATTGTTTACACCTATTCACCCCCCTCTAGGTGTTTTTTCCCCTATTTAGATCCATTAATTTATAACCCAACAAGTGGTATCAGAGCGGGAATAGGGTTGTAAACAATGGTTGAAGGTGGAAACATCAATCGACCCCCTTTCTTTGATGGAACAAATTATGCGTACTGGAAAGTACGGATGAAAGCCTTTTTAATTTCCATCGACGAAAGGGTGTGGCAATCAATTGAATTAGGATGGTCTAATCCAACTGAAATTATTGATGATGTTCGCACCTTAAAACCTAGGTCGAAATGGACCAAGGAAGAGATAGATTCATCTTCTTACAATGGCAAGGGAATTAATGCTCTTTTTAACGCTTTGTCACAAACAGAGTTCTCTCGCGTCTCGGCATGTGAGACTGCGAAAGAAATCTGGGATGTTCTTCAAGTTACGCATGAGGGAACTAACCTTGTGAAGATTCAGAAACTGCAAATGCTTACGAGCAAGTTTGACTCTATCTCTATGGCAGAAAATGAATCTTTCACTGACTATTACACACGATTGCAAGACATCGTAAACTCATGTGCTAACTTGGGAGAGAAGATTCCAGAATTTAAAGTTGTAAGAAAAATCTTAAGAACTCTTCCTGAACGATTTCGCCCAAAGGTCGCAGCCATTGAAACAATTAAACACCCGGACGAAATGCGTGTTGAAGAATTAGTTGGTTCATTACAAACATATGAAATGACATTTCCTACTAACTATTCTTCGGGAAAGGCATCCTCTTCTAAGTCTTCAGGTTATGCGTTGAAAACAACAAAGGAAGAAGACGCGGATTCAACCTCCTCAGACGATAACGAGAACCTATCTATGGAGGACTTTGAGAGACAGCTCGCTCTGTGATGACCCGGATCTCCACAGAGCTGCTACAGTGTGTTGGGGTGGCCGTTGGAGGCCTACATGGTGTGTTAGAGGTGTTTGGGGCATAATTGGACACAAGTGTTGGACTTCGGGCTTTTTGGATCACATGGGTGATCGGAGGACCCCCATGGAGGGTTTAGAAGTGGTTTCGCGCGAATCGGATATTTAAATTGGGCTCCGCACGAAGTTTGGGCTAAGAACGCATTTCCGGGTGCCTTCGGCAATTTGTAGAGTTGGAATTTGGCGAAACGGACGTCAAATTCGGATTCAGCGCGCGAAAACGGTCAAAATGGACTACCCACTGGTCATTTTTGAGCTCGGGTTACTGTTCACCACCGGAACAGTGATTCCGGCGATCGCCGGCGGCGGCCGGCGGCGGCGGGCAGCGGTGGAGAGCGGCGGCGCGGCCTCGGGCAGGCGGAAAGCGGCGGCGGGCAGGGCGCGTGGGCGCGGGCAGGGCGCGCGGGTGCGCGGTCCACGCGGCCGGCGTGCACCGGAGAGGGGTGCCACGTGGCAACACGTGATTGGACGGTTCATTGGTCCCGGCCTACGGAACAGGGGAGTGTTTGGTGGACCGGGCGGGAAAACACGTGGCATCTTGTCATTGGTCCGGTGTATGGCGTATCGTGCACCGGGTGCAGCGAGCACGTGGCTTGGACACGTGGCGCGCGAGGATTGGACTGGATACTGTGCGTGCAGATTGCAGGTAGCGTGGTGCACGGTGGACCGGTTGGAGACACGTGGCATCACGTTGTTGGTTCGGTGTTTGGGGGTGTCGTGCACCAGGTGTAGCGAGTGTTTGGATTGGACACGTGGCGCGTGAGGATTGGGTGTGCTACTGTGCGCGTACGGCGTGGCAGGCGGCGGTGGCAGGCGGCCGGCAGGCGGGGCAGGCGGCGGCCGGCTGGCGTGGCGGGCACGGCAGCAGGGTGGCGCACGCGGGCGCCACGTGGCGGCCCGCCATTGGCGGGCGCCAACGGCCCCGTTGACCAAGGACGGCCACGTGGCGTGAGAGGAGCGGCCGGATCCGCTGTTTCATGTTTGGGGACACGTGTCAGTGCGTGGAGCGGGTCGGACGGCCGTGCGGTCCGACCGGATCGCGTGCGGGGAGTGGGCCGGGCCGGGCCGAGCTACTGTGCGCGCCCGAAAGTGTGGGCCGGGCCGCACTGTTTGCGCCCGAAAACTTTCGGGCGCCCGAAAGTTGGGACACAGCGGGCATTTTGGAATTGTTTTGGAATGGCCTATAAATAGCCAACCCGAGCCCTCTTCTTTGGTTTTTTTCTCCCAAACCGCACCTCCTCTGCCCGAGCCACCTTAAGGAGATTTGTTCACCTCTTGATGCTGGATCTTCCTGCCAAGTTCTAGGATTTTAGGAGGCACGAATCCCGAGGTTCCCCATTTTACGGCGCGGCGCGACGTTGCATTTCCTGTTTCCTTCTTCGGCGCAGCAGTGATGTTTTAGCTCCCCTGGACTACTCCGATGTCCTTTTTCAGTGATTCTTGCGCCGACGGACTCCTTACAGATAAGGCTTCAACTTTTATTTTGGTCGCACTTTCCCGTTTCGAGGTTTTGGCACGGATCCCGAGGCAAACAGTGACCCCTTTTTGCTGTGTGGATTTCCTTGACAGCAGCGGAGTATTTCAGCCATATCTTCGCGCACGAGCGTCAGACGGAGACGAGCTTATACAACTTTTTGATCTACTCGTCGCGAGGAACGCAATGGTAATTTTTCTGAGATTTTAGAAAAATTGTTTCGAGATGATAATCACTGTTTTCTCAGTGTACTGTGTACAGTTTTTCTTCACAGTTTGTTGATTGGACTACCGCCTTGCCGAATGTATAACTTGGCTTACCGAACTCTGATTTGGGCGTGCAAGGTACCGTTGCGAAGCTATTGACGCGAGGATCGCCGTGATATTTTTCTGGGAATTTTCTGGGCACTTTCTACAGGTGATAATTTAACAGTTTCGGGACTGTTGTTGTATGGGTTAATTAAAGCAATATTTGGAAGCCTAAGTGTATTTTAGTGGACTTTGTGTTGTGCCAGGAGTGTTTCGGGTGTACTGTACTTGTTGGAGCGCAGGATTGGAGTTTTTGGTATTTTCAGCTGTACGGACCCGGACAGTTAGCGCTTTTCGAGGTGGGTGGTTGTTGCTTGCCTCTATATCTGACTTACTCACTAAGTTTATTAGAAAATTCTCCTTTGAGCATATTGATTGATTAATATGCATGATTGGCTGATATACATGTGAACCTACTATCTGTGGTTAATTTTGTGGATAAAGCATGTTGGGGATATTATGGGGATAATATTGCTGTTGGAATATGGTCTTTGGAATGATTTAATAAGTGATGATTAACATGCCACATTAACACCTAGGTTTGTATGAAAGTGGATTAAATGGATTAATTGTGGGGACATAGTGACATATCTAGGTGCGGGTGCCACTTTGAGATTCATTATGGATCAGGGGTTATACATGTGTAGTCGACTGATGATTTTTGCCTGATGGTTATATTTATGGGGATATATTAATTGTTACACATGTAGAGCTATATGTGACCTTCTCTCTCTTTTACATTGCATGAGGACTTATGCATGCTTGTTTGGACATCTAGATAGGCCACTATTTTATTGCTACACTATCATGTTGGGATTTGACTTAGGAGAAACCATGATTGCTTTCTTTCTCCTTTTTATTTTGACTTTTGAGTCATGTTGCTCGGGTTCGAGCAGAGGTTTGGGATAGTGTAGCTGGGACCTGAGGGTCAGAGATAGGGTGTACTTGATATTGGATTGTGGGCATTGCGGCAACCGCGGACAGTAGGCGGTTGACCGGATCTGTATTATTTTACCCAATTGTGGGTTGTGGGTTATTGCGGTGACCGCGGATTTGGGCGGTTGACCGGATGTTTACTATTGCATCAGATTGGGTATCAGATTTCTCTAGTGGATGGTGTTTCCCACTTTTGAGTATTATTGCATCAGATCGGGGTTTCATTAGTGGACGGAGTTTCCCACTTTGATCATTGTCATGATCCAGTCCTGCTATTGTGAGATATTGGTTACAGAGATGCCTGATACAGTGATACTTTACTCGTGTGGGTCGCTCCCCTCGAGTGCCACTCCGGAGTAGGTTTTAGACCGTGTTGGGTTCCGGTCAGTTGGTGAGTTGTGAGTGATGGCAGAGCAGGCAGTACCAGTTTACTGGTGGCACTAGATTGGGTCTATTTGGTCAGATACTGTTCCCTGATGCATTCATACCGTCATTTCCTTCGGTATTGCATTTAGAGGCATACTTATTGTGGTTTCCCCTTTTATTCAGTAGTTCTGTTTACAGCTTTACTACTTGTCCTTTTCTTGCCTCTAGTAGACTTAGTGGGTATGCCGGAGCTTGAGGCTTTACCCACAGGGGGAGGCTACTGGTTTACTAGTGGTTCTCACCCCCATTGTTGTTTCCCTTTCTTTTTCTCTCCCTTGTTTTGTAGTGTCCTCTTTGGGAGTTGCTGATCTTCGGTCGTTGTCCGAGGCGAGAGAGTCGCGAGCTAGATCTGTACCACCCGAGGTGTGTAGCTGTATCCCCTGGTTGGAGATTCCTGATAGCTGTCAGCTGATTTTACTGTTTCCATGGAGGGAGATCTGTTGTATTTGGAGAGACAGAGTTGAGACTGATGTACTATAGCTTTAGTTTGTCTCCTTTTATTTGTTGAGAGATGTTGTATTGAGGACATTGTATGTTGATTACCTGTATTCGAGGAAATGGATATTGTACTTTATTTCTTGATGTATAGTGATTGGATTCTATTTTACAGCATTTTATTTCAGCTCTGATATTTGTGTAGCTATAGTACAATCTTTTGCAGGTTAGACGCTTCGTCTATGCGGGTTTTAGCATAGGTGGCGGATCTGTTGGCGAGCCCGGGTCGCAGTTTCGACCCCGGGGCGTGACAGATTAAGTTGGTTTCAGAGCTTAGGGATAGGTCAATTGGGACTGTAGAAACCCTAGGCTTATGGTTGGACCCTAGGATGACTTCGTGAGAGTCGTGATTTTAGCGAGAGTCCTGATTGAGTTTTATACCTCTCCCGAGTGGTGGGATGGGCGATTGGCATGTTTATTCTCCTAAGCAATTATGTTGGCTGCAGACAACATAATGCGGCGGAACGGTTGACATGCTCTAGACTCTCGCTGGATTGGGTCGAGTTTTGTTGTGTGCTGTGGTGCAGTTGGTCGTGGTGAGCGGTGTCTCCCCGACGCGTTGTGTCACGCCCCCGGGGGTTTTTGGGTCATTTGAAGCGGAAAATTGCGTGTCTATTTTTTTTTTTCTTAATAAGGTGATATAAATCTCGACCCCGGTGCGTGCCAGACCGCCACATACACAAATTCACTCTGTCCGCGGACAGAGTCTCCTTTGTATATGCACGGCGTCTCATTTTCAGCATACAAATCAATCACAATTATCACACATCAATCGCCAACCAACAACCATACAGTAGACAATCAACACCATTTTAATCAAGTTTATAAAGCGGCTTCAATGTTTGAAAAGGATAAACCCCAGCGTTTGTAAAACCCGTGCCCACACGGCACTTCGTTTTGAGAAAGCATTTTCGCAATCCTTTGGTTCATCGTGAAAACGTGCCGCATATGGAAATACCACTAAAAGTGCCAAAAAAAAAAAAAAACTACACCTCATCCACAGAGCTAATACATGTTCGCAACTAAAATCATCCACAAGCAAATTAAGAATTTAAGCGTAAAGAGGAAATGAGATATAATCGTAATAATGAAGATAACCAAGTGCCCGACTACGGTCCTCACGACGCAGTCCCACCGTCACCCCGGCTGACGCACCTAGTAGTACCTGTCACGGAGTGGGTAACGTCAGTGACAAACAAAGTAGATGACTAATGATATCAAGGAAGGAAAAACAAACCGAATACACTGAGTACACCGTAACCTTTCGTTAAACCCCTGTGCATATTTTGAACTGGGCACCAACCCCAGATTGTTTATTAATTAAGCTGGGCACCAACCCCAGAGTACCTGTCGGGGAGACTAAAGTCCCCCCTCGTGCGCAAACACCTTTTGATGCTTTTAACCTCTTCACGGGGCTAGTGCGGCCCCTATAGCTGCCGTGAAGGGGTCCTCACGGCTCCCACCCCTTTGTGAGGCACACGGGTCAAAAAGACCACTTTTCCGGAAAAGTACACCATGCGGTGGCCCGATCCGCCGGTGTACGTGCAGCATCCGAAACCGGATTGCCAAGATTGGCGTGTAGTGAGCACCGCGACCGCAGCCGCTTAAATTGTTAGATAAAACACCATTAAGCGAAAGGTTAAACTGTCCATCTACTTTGTTAGGTAAATTTAAGAGTACTTTAATGGCGATAAATGCACTTACTGCACTTGTTGCACTTATGGCAACCCTACCCACCTTGTTGGAGAGCAATCGGAACACCTGTATCCTTCGCGCTCTCCCGCTGCACCCCTGGACCTAAAGAAAGTCCGCAAGGATAATAATAGTCACAAACGTGTACTAACATCCCAAAACAGAAGACCCAATTTACCCCTTTTGACGGAAAAGTCCAACACCGTCCGGTTCGCCGAAAATCGGAACCCAAAACCGCTAACGGGAACTAATAAAACCCAATCTCTCAACTTGTCGCCAACTCGGGGAGTCAACGGTCCAGCCGAGGAGCCCCGACGACGAAAACGATGAGAGAAAGACCCGACGGCGCGCCCCCGACAATTTCGTCGAGGCGCGGAGCGTCGGCGAAATCGGCACCCAACATTATAATTTAGTGACCAAGACGGTCCCATGTGGCCATGCCAAGAAAGCCACGGAAATAACGATCCCAACGGCGAAAACCGCGCTCAAAACGGTGGAAAAACGGACCCAAACGGAGCAAATGAACTCCGGGCTGTCGGATGGTGCACGGGGGCCACCATAGACCGGGTTTACAGCATTAGGCGGCAGCGGCATGAGCCGGGTGCACGCAGGGAGCGTGCACCGTGCGCTACGGGCCGGGCCGGTGCACGACCCGTGCGTGCACCGGGCTCACGGTTTCGGGCCGCCGCGCCAAGACCGGGTGCACGCTTGGTTGTGGACCGCGCCTGCGGGCTGGGCCGGTGCACGGGCGGAGCGTGCACCGGGTCTGCGGCTCCCGCGCCGCTGGCGTGGACCGGGTGCACGCCCCGGCCCGTGGACCGCGGGCCAAGAAACCGTACAGTAACCTTTTTTTTCCGTTTTCTTTTCGCCGTTTTCGCTCCCGTTTCGCGATTTTTTCTCCGTTTTCGCTCCCATGGGATCCCGGCGACGACCCCGCGTACATGGTAACGACGGCGGCGGCCTCCCGTCTAACAACGGCGGCGGCGGCCTCCCGTTAACCCACTATGTCCCGCCGGAGTTGCCCGAAAAATTCCCGGAAAATTCCCGGTAATTCTAACGGCTAAACCGACGATCGACGAACAACCAAAACGTCGATCGGAGGTCCGTCAAAAAGAAACCTATTGAAAATCATCGATTAAAATCCGATAAAAAATCCTCGATCACACCCGATCAAGAACGAGGATAAAATATGGAGCAAAACCCGACGAAAATTCGCGAACGATGTTCCGATTAAAATAATCTAACAAGAACACGGAAAACCCCCGATTAATTTAACAACCGGAACGATGATCACTAACCTTAAATTGACGGAATTAAAAGATCCGATCTTGTTTCTCGCGGCGTCGGAAATCCGGATCCGCTCCCCGTAGACGATGGCATCTCGTTCTCCGATCTCCGGCACGTGAATCGGGGCGATCAGGTTCCTCCGCTTCCTCCTTCTTTTCCTCTTTTCTCCTCCGGTTAGGGTTCCGCCTCTTTTCTTTTTCTCTCCTCACCGGTTGGGGTTTTCGGTACGCACGAAAGGGGCGATTTGAGAGGCGGTATTTCTAAATTAGGGTTTCGTTGGTAACGGGGGAATAAATAATCTGTTATTTATTTATCCCCTTTTTATCTAATTTCACACATAACACCGTCAAAATCCTCCTCGGATATTTGACCTTAATTAATTAGTTCCTTAATTAATTAATCCTTACCGTCGATCCCTCATATTTGATCGTTTGATTTATTTCCTCTTTATTTACGTACGTAGGAAAAACCCGAAATTCCCCGTTTCTATTTCTCAAGTAAATATCCGACTGACGGGATATTTCTCATCTTTAAATCCTGACCACCGATTATTTAATCACCTTTATTAAATAATCATGGGAAATCAAATTCCCAAATTAAATATCCGGATTTTATCTCTTATCCAATCCACGAGATAAAATCCCACCAATTTAAACCCTTTAATTAATTCGTAAGAGAATTCAAACTCCTCTTATCGGATAATTGATTAATTAATTAATCATCCCCCTTTGGGATAATCCACCTTATCTCTAACGGGTGCAAGATATTTTGCACGGCTTCCGATGCGTGACTATTTACCGCGTCACTAAGGATCCCGTTCCGGGAGATCCCGACATCGGATTTCGAATCCGATCGCACCGTCGGTTCTCGTTTTTCGCGCTCTATCGCAGAAAAATACACACACCTCGTCCCGGCCGACTTAAGAAAATTAAATAATTTTATTTCGCTTAAGGCCTAAGCGATCACATGCGAGTTCAAAAATACCCCTAAGGGTCGGGTCACTACACGTTGTGTGGATTGGTGTGCACTCGTCGCAGCGGTGGAGCTTGAGCGGATTGTTTTGGGGCCGGATACCCGGATTGAGGTTAGAGAGCTTCAGGCCTCGATGGCAGGATTGTCTGAGGTTTATCAGCGGCAGAGTGAGCCGCTGGTCTAGGTGACACAGTTGTCGGAGCAGTGGGCAGTCCGACAGTGTTTTTCTCCTGAGACCACCTGATTACAGTATCCTCGGCGGCAGTGACTTCTGAGGCGCCGATGGAGCGAGTGGCCCCTCCGTGCCAATGTTTAATGCTGAGGCACCGAGGGGGGGGGTGGATAGTTGACAGTTGATGAGTTGTGGGACATCATTGATGGATGGAGCCGGCTTTGGCAGATGAACCACCCCGAGTCATGAATTTGAGTTGGAGCCTTTTAGGCAGAATTGTGGTTGGTGGTGATGGAGTGATCATTTGAGAGTCTCCCTGTGTTGGAGGGTTGATGCTGTTGTTGAGCGTTACGCTCCAAGGTTCGAGGGACGAGGCGCGTAAGGTATGTGTGACGGGGAGTGGATTGCGCCAGGATACCCTTTTTTGTTATCTGATCCCTCTGTTTTGGATTTTAGATTCTGGATGCCTCGATGGAGTAGGCATTGTGTATGGAGCATACTATTGCAGTTCCTTTGGATAGGGATCTGCCGCTAGAGGCAAATTCTGGATAGAGGCGCCTGGCGCTAAGTGTTGGGGGACAGATCGGCTGGCAGAGGCACTTTCGTGTTCCTTTTCTGGATGGTGGACATCCTTGTGGATGGATTATGTAAAGCTTACCCAAAGGAAGGTTGCCCTTTGTGATTGATAACATTCGTGTTTGGGGTATAATAGATGTGCTTGAGGGGTGAGCTGAGTAAGAGTAATTGAATGAGGAATTGCATGAATCAATTGTGTTTTGTCTTATGACGATCGCAATAGTGGATCTTCTGAGATGCCAGAGGTCAGGTGGACCCCAGTGACAGCATCTGCATCGTTATCAGAGTGGCGCAGCGGTAGCGTGGATTTAATGTCTGCGGAAGACCGTATTCCTTGCCTCCGTGTGAGCAAAGGTGGAGAATTGTGCTCCTTTGTGGATAGCCTTGATTTTCAGGCAGATTAAGTGACGACCGCCTACATTGAGCGGTTGAGATTGTGCTGCCTGGGCGGAGGGCACCAAGGCAGTGGATCGGGTCGTCGCAGGTGTGATTTCATCACAGCAGTCGAAATTAGAGCAGGTTGCACTCTTGCATGGACTAGAGGTAGATTTGTTACCACATGCACTAGAGGTACAGGTTCCTGTTGGGGTGGTGCATGTGGGGGAGGCTCGTGAATCATGTCCAGTGCAGTTGAGACCTCGAGTGGTATCGGCGGACTTATTGGTAGTTGTACCTGGTCAGTGTTTGACCCAGTGCGTGGGATTGGTTGGCATAGTGCCACATGGGGTATGACTGCGGAGAGAGAAGGTTATGATCTTCTGCAAGCAGACATTAGAGACTTGTTCTTTGAGACAGTCAGAGCGCACTGGTTACAGCGACTATGCGCGAGGTGTCTACGGCGGCACCAGGATGCGAGGATATCCCAGTTATCGTGAGATCCCGGATGTGATTCCACCGGAGCTGATAATGATGCCGCCGATTAGGGAGATTGAGATTGCGGTTGACGTGGTTCAAGGAACCACGTCAACCCCGATAGCACCTCATTGGATATCACCTGTAGAGCTGACAGAGCTGATGGCGCAGTCGCAGGGTTTGTTGGATCGAGGGTCTGTTCGATCTAGTGCCACGTCGTTGGCACACAACGGTGAGGGTCCTTGTGTGGGATGACCGCAGGCAGGCCTGGATATTATTTAGGACCTTTTGATGGAGTTATACCCCGACAGTGGTCTGCTTTGGATGCAGGTATCTTCTTGGGATCATACAGTTGTGTATCCCGCCAAGATGGTGTGCTGGACCCGGTAGGGGCATTGCGAGTGCAGTAAGGACAACTGGAATGACTAAGGCCATGTCGTCTTTGAGATCTAAGGAATTGTGTCTTCTTGCTGCACTTGGAAGAATTACTTGAGATATTCTTCCGGGATATCTTGATTTTACCCCGTCTCCGTGTGGATTAGAGCTGGTGGAGTACTTGTTGGTGGTGTAACAAGGACTATGAGGAAGAAGCTGTCACGCCCCCGGGGGTTTTTGAGTCAAACAAAGCGGAAAAGCTGCGTGTAATTTTTTTTTTTTTCTTTAATAAGGTAATACAAATTTCGACCCCGGTGCGTGCCAGACCGCCACATACACAAATTCACTCTGTCCACGGACAGAGTCTCCTTTGTGTATGCACGGCATCTCATTTACACATTAATCACCAACCAACAACCACACAGTAGACAATCAACACCAATTGAAGCAGGTTTATAAAGCGGCGTCAGAGTTTGGAAAGGATAAAACTCAGAGTTGTAAAATCCGTGCCCACTCGGCACCTTGTTTGAGAAAACGTTTTCGCAATCAAGTATTTATCTTGAAACCATGCCGCGAATGAAAACACCACTAAGAGTATCAAAGCATAAAGATACACCTCATCCACAGTGCTAACTAATACAAGTCCATAGCTAAAGTAATCCACAACTAAAGTAGTCCACAAGCAAATCAACTAAAACAGCGTAAAAGAAATGAGATATAATAGAGATAACCAAGCGCCCGACTACGGTCCTCGCGACGCTATCTCACCGCCATCCCGGCTAACGCACCTAGGAATACCTGTCACGGAGTGGGTAAAGTCAGTGACAAACAAAGTAGATGTTTAAATAACAACAAGGAAGGAAAAGCAAACCGAATACACCAGAACCTTTCGCTAACACCTGCACTCACATTACTCATTTTGTTTACTTTAGTGCCACCGTCCCGTCGGGGTTGTCAACATCTCCCCGAACCGAACAATTGATGCCCCCTTCCCCGGCTAGTGCGGTACCTTTAGCCGCCGTGAAGGGGTCCCCACCTCACGTGGGGAGCACGAGTCACATAGACCGCTTCTCCGGAAAAGTACACCCATGCGGTGGCCAAACCGCCTGTGTACGGGCAACATCCAACAATGGGATTGCCGAGATCGGCGTGTCGTGGGCACCGCGACCGCAGCCGCATCAGATGTTAGATAAAAACATTTATGCGAAAGGTTAAACTGTACATCTACTTTGTTAGGTAAATTGAGAGCACTTTTAATGTCGATAGATGCACTTACTGTACTTGTTGCACTTATAGCAACTGTACCCACCTGGTTGGAGAGAAGACGAGACACCCAAGCCCTTTGCACTCTCCCGCTGCGCACCTGGACCTATAGAAAGTCCGCAAGGATAAAAATAGTCACAAACGTGTACTAACATCCCAAAACAAGAGACCCAATTTACCCTTTTTGACGGGAAAGTCCAACACCGTCCGGTTCGCCGAAAACCGGAACCCCGCGCGGCACCCAACATAATAAAATAATGACCAAGCAGGTCCCAAGTGGCTGTACCACGAAAGCCGCGGAAATAACGATCCCAACGGCGAAAACCGCGCTCAAAACGGTGGAAAAACGGGCAAAAACGGAGCAAAAGAACTCCGGGCTGTCGGAAACCGGAACCCCGCGCGGCACCCAACATAATAAAATAATGACCAAGCAGGTCCCAAGTGGCTGTACCACGAAAGCCGCGGAAATAACGATCCCAACGGCGAAAACCGCGCTCAAAACGGTGGAAAAACGGGCAAAAACGGAGCAAAAGAACTCCGGGCTGTCGGATGGTGCACGGGGGCAACCGTGGACCGGGTTTACAGCTCAGTGGAGGCGGCGGCATGAACCGGGTGCACGCAGGAGGCGTGCACCGCGCGTCCTGGGCCGGGCCGGTGCACGCGCGAGGCGTGCACCGGGTCTACGCGTCGGGTGGCCATGCGGCATGCGCCGGGTGCACGCATGAGGCGTGCACCGCGCGCATTGGGCCGGGCCGGTGCACGCGCGAGGCGTGCACCGGGTCTGCGCCTTTCCGCGTCGCGGGTGTGCGCCGGGTGCACGCCCGGGCCGTGGACCGCCCTGTACGGCCAAGCACAGTAAACCCTAAATTTCCGGTTTTCTTTGCCGTTTTCGCTCCCGTTTCGCGATTTCTTCTCCGTTTTCGCTCCCGTGCGATCCCGGCGACGACCCCGTGACCATGGTAACGACGGCGGCGGCCTCCCGTCTAACAATGGCGGCGGCGGCCTCCCGTTAACCCACTATGTCCCGTCGGAGTTGCCCGAAAAATTCCCGAAAAATTCCCGGAAAATTCCCGGAAAAATTCCCGGTAATTCTAACGGCTAAACCGACGATCGACGAACACCCAAATCATCGATCGGAAGTTCGATAACAAGAAACCCGTTAAAAAAAACATCAATTAAAATCCGATAAAAATCCTCAATCATACCCGATCAAGAACGAGGATAAAATATGGATCAAAACCCGACGAAAATCCGCGAACGGTGTTCCGATTAAAATAATCTAACAAGAACACGGAAAACCCCCGATTTGATTAACAAACGAAACGATGATGACTAACCTTAAAATTATCGGAACAAAAGATTCGATCTTGTTTCTCGCGGTGTCGGAGATCCGGATCCGCTCCCCGTAGACGATGGCGTCTCGTTCTCCGATCTCCGGCACGTGAATCGGGGCGATCGGGTTCCTCCGCTTCCTCCTTCCTTTCCTCTTTTCTCCTCCGGTTAGGGTTTTCCTCTTTCTTTTCTAATTAGGGTTTCGTTTGGTTTTCGGCACGCACGAAAGAGGAGGGTTTGAGGAGGCGGTATTTAAAAATAGGGTTTCCGTTCGGTAAACGGGGAATAAATAAATCTCGTTATTTATCCATCCCTTTTTATCCTATTTCATACGTACGCACCGTCAAAATCCTCCTCGGATATTTTGACTCTAATTAATTAATCCATTAATTAATTAATCCTTACCGATAATCCCTATTATTTAAATATTTAATTAATTTCCACTTTATCTTACTCGTGCGTAACAGGAAAAACCCACAAACATCTGTTTCTATTTCTCAAGTAAATATCCGACTGACGGGATATTTCTCACCTTTAAATCCTGACCACCGATTATTTAATCACCCTTATTAAATAATCATGGGAAATCAAATTCCCAATTGGATTCAATTTACCGGATATTTAAATCTTAATTTAAAATCCTGGTCACCGATTATTTAATCACCTTTATTAAATAATCATGGAAAATAAATCCCCAAATTAAATATCCGGATTTTATCTCTTATCCAATCCACGAGATAAAATCCCACCAATTTAAATCCTTTAATTAATTCGTAAGAGAATCCGAACTCCTCTTATCGGATAATTGATTAATTAATTAATCATCCCCCCTTTGGGGTAACCCACCTTATCTCTAACGGGTGCAAGATATTTTGCACGGCTTCCGATGCGTGACAATTTAGCGCGTCACTAAGGATCCCGTTCCGGGAGATCCCGACATCGGATTTCGAATCCGATCGCACCGTCGGTCCCCGTTTTCCGCGCTCTATTGCAGAAAAACACACGCATCTCGTCCCGGCCGACTTAAGAAAATTAAATAATTTTATTTCGCTTAAGGCCTAAGCGATTACATGTGAGTTCAGAAATACCCCTAAGGGTCGGGTCACTACAGAAGCTGTATGCCAAGTTGTTGTGGTGCAAGTTTTAGCTTCGAGAGCATATCTTCGTGGATCACTTAGTCTAGCCTTTAGAGGCGGTGGTGGAATCCAGCCAATTGGACGCTATGCGAGAATGGCTGAGACCGGCAGTTATTTGTTGAGGTGTGGAGCTTGTGAGCCGGATGGTGCCAACAGAGCTTGACGAATTGGTGATGAGATTGATACCAGCCCTGATTTCAGCATCGCCAGTGTTGGGAGATGGATTTGTGTGATACAGTGATGCCTCCCATGGTAGCTATGAAGTAACAGTTGGATTTGTGGCAAGCATCCTATATCACCCCGATAGGGCCACTGTGGTGGCGGATACCCGGAGCCGGAGAGCTATTTGGGGTTGCGTCTGTTGACTCCGCAGCTGGCGCTGTGTGGACTGTCGAGGCAGATGTGACGTATGATGGTGTCACTGAGGAATCTTTGGATGATAGACCATGGCTGAATGGTTCGCTCGGTTGGTCAAGATTTGGGAGCGACCGGGCGAGGACCCCCTCCTGGATAGGGCTCTTTTCTTTTGGAATTACCTTGCATGTTACGGGGTTGGAAGCTGAGGACACAACTCCCGGAATTTGATGAAGTGATCATCTGGGCAGGTACCCTTTTTCCGAGCCTGGAGGATTGGATTTACCAGCTGCAAGGGTACTGGATCTTCTCGAGAATTGATTTGTGATCTGGTTCTCCCAACTGCTTATAGTTGTGTGCTGATGCTGGAGAGTTGGGGAGGTGATTCTACACCCAGATGGTTTTTGGATTGGAGATCAGAGTTTACGTGATCAGTTGGAGGATTTATATTGGATGCCCGGGAGTACAGAGGTACTTGGATCAAGCTTGTTGTGCCGATGGACTTGTGGTTGGATCATCTGAGGCGCTAGGAGGAGCGGAGGCTTGTACCGATGCAGATTACTTGGTAGCTCGAGCAGTTAGCCCAGCTGCACTTGATTGAGTTGGTGCGGTTTTTCTGGAATGCCCGCCTTTATTTTGTTCTAGATGGAGACCCGAGGACCGCATCGCGCCTTTGGAGGAGGTACTTGTCAGCCTTGGGAGCTTGAGTGGTGGATGATTGGATGTTTACCCCCCTTTATTTGGTTGAGATTCCGTGTTGAGGAACGACTTCAGTTTCGAGGACGAAACTTTCTTTTAGTGGGGGAGGATGTGATGACCCGGATCTCCGCAGAGCTGCTACAGTGCGTTGGGGTGGCCGTTGGAGGCCTACATGGTGTGTTAGAGGTGTTTGGGGCATAATTGGACACAAGTGTTGGACTTCGGGCTTTTGGATCATGTGGGTGATCGGAGGACCCCGTGGAGGGTTTAGAAGTGGTTTCGCGCGAATCGGATATTTAAATTGGGCTCCGCACGAAGTTTGGGCTAAGAACGCATTTCCGGGTGCCTTCGGCAATTTGTAGAGTTGGAATTTGGCGAAACGGACGTCAAATTCGGATTCAGCGCGCGAAAACGGTCAAAATGGACTACCCGCTAGTCATTTTTGAGCTCGGGTTACTGTTCACCGCTGGAACAGTGATTCCGGCGATCGCCGGCGGCGGCCGGCAGCGGCGGAGAGCGGCGGCGCGGCCTCGGGCAGGCGGAAAGCGGCGGCGGGCAGGGCGCGTGGGCGCGGGCAGGGCGCGCGGGTGCGCGGTCCACGCGGCCGGCGTGCACCGGAGAGGGGTGCCACGTGGCAACACGTGATTGGACGGTTCATTGGTCCCGGCCTACGGAACAGGGGAGTGTTTGGTGGACCGGGCGGGAAAACACGTGGCATCTTGTCATTGGTCCGGTGTATGGCGTATCGTGCACCGGGTGCAGCGAGCACGTGGCTTGGACACGTGGCGCGCGAGGATTGGACTGGATACTGTGCGTGCAGATTGCAGGTAGCGTGGTGCACGGTGGACCGGTTGGAGACACGTGGCATCACGTTGTTGGTTCGGTGTTTGGGGGTGTCGTGCACCGGGTGCAGCGAGTGTTTGGATTGGACACGTGGCGCGTGAGGATTGGGTGTGCTACTGTGCGCGTACGGCGTGGCAGGCGGCCGGCAGGCGGGGCAGGCGGCGGCCGGCTGGCGTGGCGGGCACGGCAGCAGGGTGGCGCACGCGGGCGCCACGTGGCGGCCCGCCATTGGCGGGCGCCAACGGCCCCGTTGACCAAGGACGGCCACGTGGCGTGAGAGGAGCGGCCGGATCCGCTGTTTCATGTTTGGGGACACGTGTCAGTGCGTGGAGCGGGTCGGACGGCCGTGCGGTCCGACCGGATCGCGTGCGGGGAGTGGGCCGGGCCGGGCCGAGCTACTGTGCGCGCCCGAAAGTGTGGGCCGGGCCGCACTGTTTGCGCCCGAAAACTTTCGGGCGCCCGAAAGTTGGGACACAGCGGGCATTTTGGAATTGTTTTGGAATGGCCTATAAATAGCCAACCCGAGCCCTCTTCTTTGGTTTTTTTCTCCCAAACCGCACCTCCTCTGCCCGAGCCACCTTAAGGAGATTTGTTCACCTCTTGATGCTTGATCTTCCTCCCAAGTTCTAGGATTTTAGGAGGCACGAATCCCGAGGTTCCCCATTTTACGGTGCGGCGCGACGTTGCATTTCCTGTTTCCTTCTTCGGCGCAGCAGTGATGTTTTAGCTCCCCTGGACTACTCCGAGGTCCTTTTTCAGTGATTCTTGCGCCGACGGACTCCTTACAGATAAGGCTTCAACTTTTATTTTGGTCGCACTTTCCCGTTTTGAGGTTTTGGCACGGATCCTGAGGCAAACAGTGACCCCTTTTTGCTGTGTGGATTTCCTTGACAGCAGCGGAGTATTTCAGCCATATCTTCGCGCACGAGCGTCAAACGGAGACGAGCTTGTACAACTTTTTGATCTACTCGTCGCGAGGAACGCAATGGTGATTTTTCTGAGATTTTAGAAAAATTGTTTCGAGATGATAATCACTGTTTTCTCAGTGTACTGTGTACAGTTTTTCTTCACAGTTTGTTGATTGGATTACCGCCTTGCCGAATTTATAACTTGGCTTACCGAACTCTGATTTGGGCGTGCAAGGTACCGTTGCGAAGCTATTGACGCGAGGATCGCCGTGATATTTTTCTGGGAATTTTCTGGGCACTTTCTACAGGTGATAATTTAACAGTTTCGGGACTGTTGTTGTATGGGTTAATTAAAGCAATATTTGGGAGCCTAAGTGTATTTAGTGGACTTTGTGTTGTGCCAGGAGTGTTTCGGGTGTACTGTACTTGTTGGAGCGCAGGATTGGAGTTTTTGGTATTTTCAGCTGTACGGACCCGGACAGTTAGCGCTTCAGGTGGGTGGTTGTTGCTTGCCTCTATATCTGACTTACTCACTAAGTTTATTAGAAAACCCCTTTGAGCATATTGATTGATTAATATGCATGATTGGCTGATATACATGTGAGCCTATATCTGTGGTTAATTTTGTGGATATAGCATGTTGGGGATATTATGGGGATAATATTGCTGTTGGAACATGTCTTTGGAATGATTTAATAAGTGATGATTAACATGCCACATTAGCACCTAGATTTGTATGAAAGTGGATTAAATGGATTAATTGTGGGGACATAGTGACATATCTAGGTGCGGGTGCCACTTTGAGATTTATTATGGATCAGGGATTATACATGTGTAGTCGACTGATGATTTTTGCCTGATGGTTATATTTATGTGGATATATTAATTGTTACACATGTAGAACTATATTTGACCTTCTCTCTCTTTTACATTGCATGAGGACTTTTGCATGCTTGTTTGGACATCTAGATAGGCCACTATTTTATTGCTACACTATCATATTGGGATTTGACTTAGGAGAAACCATGATTGCTTTCTTTCTCCTTTTTATTTTGACTTTTGAGTCATGTTGCTCGGGTTCGAGCAGAGGTTTGGGATAGTGTAGCTGGGACCTGAGGGTCAGTGATAGGGTGTACTTGATGTTGGATTGTGGGTTATTGCGGCAACCGCGGACAGTAGGCGGTTGACCGGATCTTGATTATTTTACCCAATTGTGGGTTGTGGGTTATTGCGGTGACCGCGGATTTGGGCGGTTGACCGGATGTTTACTATTGCATCAGATTGGGTATCAGATTTTCTAGTGGATGGTGTTTCCCACTTTTGAGTATTATTGCATCAGATCGGGGTTTCATTAGTGGACGGAGTTTCCCACTTTGATCATTGTCATGATCCAGTCCTGCTATTGTGAGATATTGGTTACAGAGATGCTTGATACAGTGATACTTTACTCGTGTGGGTCGCTCCCCTCGAGTGCCACTCCGGAGTAGGCTTTAGACCGTGTTGGGTTCCGGTCAGTTGGTGAGTTGTGAGTGATGGCAGAGCAGGCAGTACCAGTTTACTGGTGGCACTAGATTGGGTCTATTTGGTCAGATACTGTTTCCTGATGCATTCATACCGTCATTTCCTTCGGTATTGCATTTAGAGGCATACTTGTTGTGGTTTCCCCTTTTATTCAGTAGTTCTGTTTACAGCTTTACTACTTGTCCTTTTCTTGCCTCTAGTAGACTTAGTGGGTACGCCGGAGCTTGAGGCTTTACCCACAGGGGGAGGCTACTGGTTTACTAGTGGTTCTCACCCCCATTGTTGTTTCCCTTTCTTTTCTCTCCCTTGTTTTGCAGAGTCCTCTTTGGGAGTTGCTGATCTTCGGTCGTTGTTCGAGGCGAGGGAGTCACGAGCTAGATCTGTACCACCCGAGGAGTGTAGCTGTATCCCCTGGTTGGAGATTCCTGTAGCTGTTGGCTGATTTTACTGTTTCCATGGAGGGAGATCTGTTGTATTTGGAGAGACAGAGTTGAGACTGATGTACTATAGTTTTAGTTTATCTCCTTTTATAGTTGAGAGATGCTGTACTGAGGACATTGTATGATGATTATCTGTATTCGAGGAAATGGATATTGTACTTTATTTCTTGATGTATAGTGATTGGATTCTATTTTACAGCATTTTATTTCAGCTCTGATATTTGTGTAGCTATAGTACAATCTTTTGCAGGTTAGACGCTTCGCCTATGCGGGTTTTAGCATAGGTGGCGGATCTGTTGGCGAGCCCGGGTCGCAGTTTCGACCCCGGGGCGTGACACGCTCTCTTGACAAGGAAGTTTCGCCACAACTTTCGAATGGGTAATTCAAGCAAAACTCCATCCTTCGGAAAGTCAAAGAAAGGCAAGAGTTCTTCAAGCTACAAGTCAAGAAAGCAAGAGAACTTCTCAAAGGATAACAAAAATAACTCGGAGGGACAAGTCCAGTGTTTCAAATGTCGAGGTTACGGCCACATTGCAACGGAGTGTCCCAATAAGAATCCAGCGAAGAAGAAGGCGATGCAAGTCGTCACTTGGGATGACAACTCAACGTCAAATGAGTCATCCTCAAGTGATGAAGAAGACAACGCAACGGCGTTCCACGCGTCCACATCTTCACCCTTCATGTGCTTGATGGCAAGTACCTCCGATTCCTTGTCCAACACCTCCCATGTTGAAAAGAATGCTACGGACGACGAATCGAGCAATTCTGAAGGTGAAGATTTTGCTCTTGCCTACCATAAGCTTTTGAGGGATTCAAAGAAACTGGCAAAGCAAAACAAGGAGTTTGAGAGGGAGATTGCAGGATCTCGAAGAAGAAGCAAAAAGGGCATCTTCTCTCTCAAACGCTCTTGAAGTGGAAAGGGATAATTTAGTCAAAGCAAATGTTTCCCTTCAAGAGGAAAATGAGCTTCTCGAGAAAGAACATACAAAATTGGTGGACAAAGCGAATTATTTCTTGAAGCTCTACGGCGAGGCTCGACAGGAAAAATTGGAAATGACTAAGACCATCTCCAACTCAAAGATGACTTAAAGCGATTTTCTTCTGGAAGGAGTAAGTTGGACAAGCTTCTTGGTCTTGGTCAAACAAATAAGTTCGGCCTCGGATACACTCAAACTGGAGACATTCCAAGTTCGAGTGGGACAGTTTTTGTGCCTCAGTCGGTATCTCCTCCTCCGACACCGGAATTCACGACAAGCAACGACAACAAGCCTACTTCATCCTCTCGGGATCGTCAAGAACTAAGGTATGTTTTCGTTGTGGCATTTCAGGGCACATAAGGAGAAATTGCAAGACGGGAGCCAAACGCACACCTCAAGCACCTCTTGCAATGACTACCAAAAGGTGATTCCTCAGAAATCAACTGCAAATCATTTGAAGGAAAAGAGCCTTGGTAGTTCACCGCTCAAGACGACATCATCAAGGAGCAGCAATCGCTCTAACAAGACGCTTTCACCTCGGAGAATAACTTCACGACCATTACCGACGCATTCCAAAAAGGTTTGGGTGCGCAAAGGTGAAATTTTCCCTTGTCTTGTTACTAATGTTTCCTTGCATGCATATGATAGTTCGTCTTGGTATCTGGATAGCGGGTGTTCCCGTCACATGACCGGTGACAAAAACTGTTTTCAAAATTTGAGAAAATCTCCGGAGGACTTGTTGTTTTCGGAGACGGTCGGTCTTCCAAAATTGTTGGAAAGGGAACGGTAGCTATTCCAGATGGCCCGGTTTTGAAAAATGTGTTATTTGTTGATGGCCTTAAGACTAACCTCATAAGCATAAGTCAACTTTGTGACAATGGTTATTCAGTTAATTTTTCATCTGATGAATGTACTGTAACTGATAAGAACCATGTTTTCTTTTTAAAAGGGGTTAGATCAGAAAACAATTGTTATGTTGTTCCTAGTAAATTTCTGAAAATTGTAACCTAGCATCTTTGAAAAATGAAACACTTTGGCATGAAAGGCTAGGTCACATAAACTTTAAGGAACTTGCTAGAATTTCAAACAAAGATGTGGTCAAGGGGGTTCCTAAACTTTCTTTTGAACAAAACATTGTGTGTGGCGGTTGCCAAAAGGGAAAACAGTCTAGGACTGCACACAAGAACTTGAACCACATAGGTACAAAACGGCCTTTGGAACTTTTGCACATGGACTTAATGGGGCCAACTCGTCAACCATCTTTGGGAGGTAAATGGTATATTTTCTTATTGGTTGATGATTTCTCTAGATATTCTTGGGTAGCATTTTTAAAAGAGAAAGCTGATACTTTTGATTCTTTTCACGAAATCTGCCATCGTATTATGATTGAAAAGAATGAAAGGATTACTCGAGTTAGAAGTGATAGAGGTGGGGAATTCATAAATTCCAAATTCATTGATTTTTGCACTTCTAACGGCATTAAACATGAATTCTCAGCACCCTATACCCCTCAACAGAATGGTGTAGTCGAGCGCAAAAACAGGGTCGTACAGGAGATGGCACGTGTTATGCTTCATAGCCGGAACTTACCGTTATATTTTTGGGCTGAAGCGGTGAACACTGCTGTCTATGTTATTAATCGCGTGTATTTGCGCCCGGGGACTTTAAATACACCATATGAACTATGGTTTTGTAGAAAACCGAACATCAAATATTTTCGTATCTTTGGGAGTCGGTGTTTTATTTTACGTGACCGCGAAAATCTTGGAAAATTTGACTCTCGAAGTGACGAAGGGATTTTTATGGGTTATTCTACAAACAGTAGAGCATATCGAGTATTTAACTTAGAATCTAAGACGATCGTAGAATCGATAAATGTAATGTGATGAAAGTGATTTTCTCGTAATCTGAATTTTCTGAAAATTATCTACAATCGATAATCATCTCTGATCTGATGATACGAGATCATCTGCTTCATAAAATCAATAGTCATCGATCGGATAATGATTTTACACTAGATAATAACTAAGAGCTGATCTTCTAGACAATAAATGTTAAGGTAGATGAAGCTTTTCACTTTGAACTGAAAAATCTACCCTCGATATCTCTCTTGATGATGATACACCTGCTAATGCATCTTCTCCTAACAATTCTTTCAATAATAATGATGCATCTAACGGTTCTTCAAGTTTATCTGATGTGCAGGAATCATCTCATGTACCTCCGACTACTCCGTTACCTCAAACGTTACGCATCTCCAAGGATCATCCTGAATCGAACATCATTGGAGATCCACAAGAAGGAGTTAGAACTCGGAGACAATTGGTTTGCGGATTTGCTTGCTATGTATCTCAAATCGAACCAAAGAATGTCGATGAAGCTCTTCAGGATGACTACTGGATTGAAGCACTGCAGGAAGAGCTCCATCAATTTGAGCGAAACAAAGTCTGGGAATTAACGAAGCCTCCGAAGCAACACAATGTGATAGGTACCAAATGGATTTTCAAGAACAAGAAAAATGAAGATGGTACTATCATCAGGAACAAAGCAAGGTTAGTTGCTCAAGGCTACTCTCAAGTAGAAGGTATAGACTTTGATGAAACTTTCGCCCCTGTAGCTAGACTCGAGTCCATTCGTATCTTATTTGCGATAGCTTGTCATTTTAAAATCAAATTATTTCAAATGGACGTTAAGAGCGCCTTTTTAAATGGGTTTTTAAATGAGGAAGTTTATGTGGCTCAACCGAAAGGTTTTGTGGATCATAAACTACCTAACCATGTTTTTCGTCTGAAAAAGGCTCTTTACGGTCTGAAACAAGCACCGCGAGCATGGTACGAAAGGTTGACAAAGCACCTTTTGGAAAAGGGCTATACTCGAGGGGGAGCTGACAGGACTCTCTTTGTGAAGCATTATCAAAACAATTTCATTGTTGCACAAATCTATGTCGATGACATTGTATTTGGCGCAACAAGAGATAATGATGCTTCTAAATTCGCGGAGACCATGGAAAGCGAATTTGAGATGTCCATGATGGGCGAATTGAATTATTTTCTTGGATTACAAGTTAAACAAAACGATGAAGGAATTCACTTGTGTCAATCCAAGTATGCAATGGAGTTGGTCAAAAAGTTTGATCTTGAAAATTCTAAGGATTTTCCGACTCCAATGGGAACTAGCCATAAGGGACTTGGAAGTGAATCACATAGTGAGAATGTAGACGAGAAACTGTATCGCAGTATGATTGGAAGTCTACTATATCTCACGGCTAGTCGCCCGGATATATCCTTCAGTGTTGGGATTTGCGCGAGATATCAATCAGCACCGAAGGAGGTTCACCTGAAAGCGGTGAAACGGATCATCCGGTATATCAAAGGTACAATCAATTTCGGAATTTGGTATCCTATGGGAACAAGTTTGGATATTGTTGGATACTCAGATGCCGATTGGGCTGGATCAGTGGATGATCGGAAAAGCACGAGTGGTGCATGCTTCTATCTTGGCCATTGCCTTGTTGCATGGCACAGTAAAAAGCAGAATTGCATAGCACTCTCGACTGCCGAAGCGGAGTACATTTCAGCAGGAAGTTGTTCAACCCAATTGATTTGGATGAAAAGCGTGTTGAGCGATTTCCGGATTTCAGCAACTTCGGTAACCATTTTTGTGACAACACTAGTGCTATTAACATTTCTAAAAACCCTGTGTTGCACTCTAGAACAAAACATATTGAACTTAGATATCATTTTCTTAGAGAGCTAGTTGAATCAAATATTCTTCAACTGTCATATATTTCAACTGAGGATCAATTAGCTGACATCTTAACAAAACCTTTGGATCAAAAACGTTTTATTCACTTGCGTAAAGCAATTGGCATGCTTTCCTTGAAATAACTCTTTTTGAAACCTTTGCTTAGGTTAGGTTTTGTTTTTGTGTTTTGTTCTTTATCTATGTTTGTACATAGGACATTAATTGAGCATAAATATATTGACTTTAATTGCATCCTTTCATGCATTTAGAAATTTATTATGCTTTTGATATCATAATATTTCAATGTTGCAATGATCATTTACGTTAATTAAACCATCTTTTAAGTGATCAAAGTCAATTTCTCTCTCAATGATCTCTTGGTATAGTCATTATCATATTTGATTGCTTAGTCGAGTATGAATTCGAGATCAATTTTTGGTTGAATACCTTATATATTAAATAATTGATAGCCAATTGAGGGGGAGTCAAAGAAATGTAAAATGCTCAAAAGATGTGGAAAGAGTTACATCCCAATGAGGAGTGTGAAAACTACCACCACATGGAGGAAAGAGCTACCACCTCGGTCGTCCGAGTACTGTGTGCAGCTACCAATGAATACCAAGCATGGTTTTGTCAATTTTGATTAAAAAAATGCATATTGAAATACTTGACTCTGTCAAATTTCAAGGTTGGTATAAGGTGGGATTTTTAATGAAAGATGCTCAAAGAGCCACTCTCTTCAACAGATTGTCTAGATATATTATCTAACTTATCTGGGATTTCAAACATCTATTGATCTTGGTATTTCATTTTCTTTACCAAATTGATGATTTGATAAAGGCATTACGCATAAGATCAGGATAGATGTAATTGAAGTTGTTCAACTTTAAGGTTTTAATTTCTATAAATTTTCGTTTCATTTTTGAATATTTTTGATAGATTTAACATAATCTATTTCTTGTTGTATGAAACGATGATTTTTGTTTAAAGTTGATGCACAAAGATGCTTACATACTTTTTCTGATTTTTATGGAATTTTTTTAAATTTTTCTGATGAAAAAGTTGGAGCCGATCCGGATCGGATTAAGTGATCCGGATCCTGAACGCAGGCTGTTTCCTGCGGGTGGCCGATCCGGATTGGAATCACGATACGATCCGGATCGCGGCTAGGTTTTTAATAGAACACGAGAGGTTTTGATTTCTTTTACTACAATCTTTTGTTCTTAAACCTCTAGAGTTTCTCTCTCTCGAAATCTTCCTTCTTGGAGCCTTCAAACTCAAAGTTCTTCGATTCCAAGTAAGTTTTATTGATCAAAATCTCGTTTTTCTATATTTTTCTCAAAACCTGATGAAATTTCTCTATCTTTTTCGTTTGTGAATGGTTTTTGGTCAAATTTCTTTTGAAATAAGAACTCTGAGCAGATTAGTTTTGATTATATGCTAGGTATTCTCAAGATTAACGAATTTTCGGGCTTCGATTTCTGAAAATTCTATTTTAGGGCATATAATAGGAATTTTTGAAAATCATGCAATTGATCTATTTTTAAAATTCTTTTTGCAAAACTAATTTGATTCCTAGTTTCTCTACACGATTATGATTGTTTGGGTACAATTTTTCAAATTTTTGAAAGTTGACGATTTTTCGGGTTCTTGAGTTGTTCTTCACAGGATTTCAATCTTCTTAACGCACGCACAGCAATGGAATTCTCATGGATAATCTTGCTGTTAGTCACAATGGTGCATACTCGAGCAACCAACAAACTGAAAAGAGCCAAGAAACCTCAACGAAAAGGTGAATTTCATCTTATTAGTGACACGGAAACTGAAAAGGATATTGATGATGTTGACTGGGACAAGTTAACGGATGATGATGAATCAATGCCCGTTAAACCTGAACAAAAGACTTCCAATGGATCAAAAGGAAAGGCATCCATTGACACAGGAAAAGCACCTATGACGTCACCGACCATCTCGGTAAAAAGGAAACGACTTGCTCGACGCTTTGGACAAGCACGAGATGCTAATGCTAGCAAGCCAATGGTTCCTGACTCCCCGCCTCGCGTGGAAGGAGTGTTCGTCAGCATGGATCGCCTTCGAGCTTTTGAACGTCGTGAATGCATCGGCGAATGACATGTTAACATTGAAGCTCTCCGAAATCACTCACCAGAGTTTGGGACTCTAATTGAGGAAGCTAATCTCATCCAAGTCTGCCGATTCCCCGAATTACTTGGGTATTGTTTGTATCGTGTAAGAACTTTTTACACAAATGCAAGAGATCTTCAAGAAGATGAACGTGGCTCAATGCACTTCTATACAAATATCCAAGGGATGAAACTTAAAATCACTCCGCAGTTAATCGGCGAAGTCCTTAGAATGGAATCCAACACATCGGGGATCAACTATTTAACGGGAAGAAGTTTGACGAACGCCTTGTGGCAAACCGTGATAGGAAAAATTTGTTTGGAAGGAACTGAATCGGCTGATGGTAAAAGTGTAAAATCCAAACATCTTCGACTGGAGTACCGATTTCTTAATTTCATCACGTGTTACAACATTCTACCTAACATGCAGACCAAGGTAGTGAGATGGGATAGAATGCTGTTCTTATATCTCATCGGTCATCCCTCTGAGGCTGTAGGATTGAACATGAACATCCCCTACATAATTTGGAATAGAATGTCAAGATATGTTGTGCATCCTCATCCTTCTGAGCGACTTCCATTTCCATTAATCATCATGAGGATCTTGCAAAAGTTTGAAATTGATATCAGCTCGACATCATATCAACACTGTTGGGGGATGATAGATGAGTCAACGATTGTGAAGTCACTTCACAAATTACCACATGTTACTCCGACACCTTCCACTGGAAAGAAACCTTGTGTCGGCACCTCTGCCTCACCGTCTGGACAGGCACCCGGCGCGGATGATGAAGCATCGGTAACTTCAATTTTCAAGCAACAACAGCGTCTATCGTTCGAGCAAGAGCGAATAACCAAAGAACAAAAGCGAATTTCTGAAGATCTAGAGATTATAACGGCATCTCAAATTACGTTGACCAAGGGAGTAAACTCGATGAAGAAATTAATCAAGAAAATGTTCGAGAAGATGGGATATAGTGCGTCTGAGGAATCAGACTCCGACGAATAATTTGTGCTCTAACATTTTTTTTTTGTTTTGTGCAGGATTTCAGTTTTTAGGTGTTCAATGTTCAGTTTTAGTTTCTCTTTTAGTTTTAGTTCTCAGGTTTTTCTTGATATTGGAACTTTTAACTCTCCCTACACTATGTAGTTTTGACTATATTTTTGGCTTAGTTTGTGACAAAAAGGGGGAGAGAGTTTAGAGATGAGAGAACTTTGAACAAACTTTGACTTTGGTGAAAGGTTAGTATCACAACTTTTGGTTTTATCTTGTGATTTGTTGCATGTCCCTACTAACTATTCGACTAACTATTTGGACATGTATTATTACTAACACGTTGTTTGTTACTAACAAAGCAAAGTTATGACATGTGGAATTTTATTGATTAAAAGATATGTCAATGCTTGATTGTTATCTTATTACATATCTGAATTACTAAATGTCATAATGAGAATAAACTCTGTCTCTGCTAGGTTTTGAATGCTAAAATATTCTTGAGGTATCTAACGATCTCTTTTTGTCAAGAATGATTTCTTTTTGCAGAGTGTACAGATGTCTAAGTCTAGAGTCTGTTTTAGGAGTTTATCTCATGTATTTAATTTTTGGATCTCCATTGTAAATTTTTGTTGTATGGTGATAGCAACAAAAATATCTTTTTGAATTTTCTTTAGTGGATTTGTGTTTTGTCACGAAACCGCCAAAGGGGGAGATTGTTACGGAATTTGTTTTGGCGTATTTCGTGAAAGTGTTAAGTCTTGAAGATTGAAGATGAAAGAAGTTTGGATCATATACCTCAATCTCAAGAAAGAAGAATTCAAAAGGATCAGGTATGTTTAACTAAAGATTTTTGGTGATCCGAATACTTCTTGTAGTGTAGAAACACTTGGAAGAATTTTTTATTGCATAAAAATCAAAAACTGGACATGAGGCATGTTCAGGATCCGGATCAGACTTTCCAATCCGGATCCCGAAGGTTGTTCGTTCATACACAAGTTCAATCCGGATCGTAGCATCTTTTGATCCGGATCCCGAACACTTGTTTTGCCTTTTATTTGAGCGATCCGGATCAGGCTTTTCAATCCGGATCCCGAACATTGGTGTTTGGTGAAATTGTATGAACGATCCGGATCAGGCATTCCGATCCGGATCCCGAACCTCTATTTTTCTGGAAACTGTCTATCACGATACGACGATCCGGATCACAGTAAACCCGATCCGGATCGCCGTCCTGAAAAATTTCCAGAAACGGTTAGTTTTTGATCCTTATCCTCTTCCAATGGTTTCTAACCTATTTATAGACCCTATGATTCATTTTTAGGGTATCGGAAAACAACGGGATATAATAGAAAAATACATCCGAAAGAGAAAAATCCACATATAGAGAAGAAAGGAAATCAATAGATTTAATTCTATGTTTCTTCATCTATATTGATTAATTTGATTCTAGGTTTTCCAAACTCAGATCTTGAGTAGAATCAAATTAATGAATACTTAGATGGTATTTCCGATCTATTTCTAATCTAAGTATTCGGCGGATCATCACCACCCAAAAACAACGATTTACCCTAAATCGGCGCGTGGACTCGCGTGGCCTTGTGGATTCAAGGTGCAACCGCTCTCGTGGATTCGGAGCGAGGTACGTTCGTGGATTCGAAGCGTGCTACTGGGTGAAGACCGTGGATTCGGTCGGACGTCGTGGACTCGACGTTGGACGCTGTGGATTCAGCGTTGGGTGCAGATCGTGGATTCGAGAAGCGTCGTGGAGCGAGCGGAGAAGATCTACTAGGAGCGTATGGTAAAAGGTTGAGTCGTATGTGAGTACGTTATATCACCTTGTACGTGTTTTAATTCTAGTGGATTTTGCCGTGTTATCGGTCCCGTGGTTTTTTACTCCGGTTTGGAGTTTTTCCACGTAAAAATCTTGCGTGTTATTTTTTATTTCCGCATTGGGTTTTATTGCGCAATGATTTTTTGAGTGTTTATTGTTTACACCTATTCACCCCCCTCTAGGTATTTTTTTCCCCTATTTAGATCCATTACATTTATAACCCAACACAAGTACGGCTGAAATACCCGGTTCATCAAATCCATGAAAGCAGCTGGGGCATTGGTTAAACCAAATGGCATAACCGTAAACTCGTAATGCCCATACCGGGATCTAAACGCCTTCTTGGGGATGTCCTCGGCCCTCACCCTAAGCTGGTGGTAACCTGACTGGAGATCAATCTTCGAAAATACTGAGGCTCCCTGCAGCTGGTCAAACAAGTCATCAATCCGTGGCAGAGGATACTTATTTCGGATGGTCACCTTATTCAGCTCCCGGTAGTCCACACACAACCGAAGTGTCCCATCCTTCTTCTTCACGAACAATACAGGCGCTCCCCACGAAGAAACACTGGGCCGAATGAAACCTCTGTCCATAAGATCCTGAAGCTGTGCCTTCAACTCCCTCAGCTCGGCAGGCGCCATTCTGTAAGGTGCCTTTGAGATTGGCGCGGTTCCGGGTACTGTTGGGTTTAGGTTAATAAGGATCTAAATAGGGAAAAAAACACCTAGAGGGGGGTGAATAGGGGTAAACAATAAACACTCAAAAAATCATTGTGCGATAAAACCCAATGCGGAAAAATAAAAGAACACGCAAGATTTTTACGTGGAAAAACTCCAAACCGGAGTAAAAAACCACGGGACCGATAACACGGCGAAATCCACTAGAATTAACACACGTACAAGGTGATATACCGTACTCACAGACGACTCAACCTTTTTCATACGCTCCTAGTAGATCTTCCCGCTCGCTCCACGACGCTTCTCGAATCCACGATCCGCGCCCAACGCTGAATCCACAGCGTCCAACGTCGAGTCCACGACGTCCAACCGAATCCACGGTCTTCACCCAATGGCACGCTTCGAATCCACGAACGTACCTCGCTCCGAATCCACGAGAGCGGTTGCACCTTGAATCCACAAGGCCACGCGAGTCCACGCGCCGATTTTGGGGTAAATCGTTGTTTGTTTGGGTGGTGATGATCCGCCGAATACTTAGATCAAAGATAGATCGGAAATACCATCTAAGTATTCATTGATTTGATTCTACTCAAAATGTGAGTATGGAAAACCTAGAATCAAATCAATCAATATAGATGAAGAAACATAGAATAAATCTATTGATTTCCTTTCTTCTCTATATGTGGATCTAAGGCCGTATAAAATGATATTTGAAAATGACGGCTCTATTTGGATGCCCTAGAAAAATGACATAGGGTTTATTTATAGGTTAGAAACCCTAGGAAGAATATACGGATCAAAAACAAACTTTTCTGGAAAGTTTTACCGACGGCGATCCGGATTGGATTTGGCGATCCGGATTGCAGAAGCACAAAAGACGGTTTCCAGAAAATTCAATGTTCGGGATCCGGATCGTAGTCCACGATCCGGATCGTTCATACAGTTTTACCAAAACACAATGTTCGGGATCCGGATTGCAATTCCTGATCCGGATCGTTCAAGCAAATAGGTAAAACTATGTTCGGGATCCGGATCATGGAATGCTGCGATCCGGATTGAACCAGTGTATGAACGAACACCCTTCGGGATCCGGATTGCAAGCCACGATCCGGATCCTGAACATGTCCCATGTCCAGTTTTTGATGATTAAGCAATTAAAACCTCTTCCAGGTGTTTCTACACTATAAGAAGTATTCGGATCATCAAAATTCTTTAGTTAAACGTACCTGATCCTTTTGAATTCTTCTTTCTTGAGATTGAGGTATACGATCCAAAGTTTCTTCATCTTCAATCTTCAAGACTTAATACATTCACGAAATACGCCAACTCAAATTCCGTAACAATCTCCCCCTTTGGCGGTTTCGTGACAAAACACAAATCCACAAAAGAAAATTCAAAAAGGATATTTTTGTTGCTATCACCATACAACAAAAATTTACAAAAGAGTTCCAGAAATTAAATACATGAGATAAACTCCTAAAACAGACTCTAGACTTAGACATCTGTAATCTCTGCACACAGAAAGCATTCTTGACAAACAAAATCGTTAGTTACCTCAAGAATTGAAACATTCAAAACCAACTACAGAGATAGAGTTTATTCTCATCATGACATTTGAAACATTCAGATATGTAAGAGAATCATAGTTAAAACCAACATATCTTCTAAGCAGTCAAAAACCAAATGTCAAAGTATGTTAGTCCAACATCAACTTGTTAGTCATATTACATGCCCAAATAGTTAGTAGAATAGTTAGTATAGAAGCATGCACAAATCACAAATAAAAACCAAAGTTGAGTTGAAGTCATACTTACCTTGATATTCACAAAGATCATTGTTTCATTGTTCAGAGTTTTCTGCAAACTCTAACTCTCTCTCTCAAACTCTCTCCCCCTTTTTGTCACAAAACAAAGCCAAAACGTAGCAAGAGCTACAATATGTAAGGAGAGAAAAAAAAAACGTAAAGTTCTAATAATATGCACAAACTGAGAACTAAAAGTAAAAGTAAGAATAAAAAACTAAGTCCTGAAAACTAAGAACGGAAGTAGACAAAGTGATCAGAAGGTGCTGTTCAGTCTGAAGAATCTGAACTAGTACAACTCAGCTTGCTCAAGATCTCTTTAAGCAAATTCTTAAAATTTGAGTACTTTTTCTTGATCTTCTTATGTTCCGAGGAAATCTGCTGAAGTTCTTTCGATATTCTCTCTTGTGTAGCTGAGAGTCTATGTTGTTCCTGACAGATCGATTCCAAGATCTCTGTCTCAGTTGTCTGTGTCTTTGAGTGCGATGGACGCCGTGTAGATGCAGATGGTGCATCTAGTCCTGCAGTCCATGGAGATTCAGTTTGCAGAATTCCAGAAAGTGAGCGTGCTCTGGTGAGAGGCCCACTATGCTGACTCGTACTTCTTTGGACATTTCTTCTTCTTGTATATTGTCTGGTTGTGGAGGCAGATTTCATAAGTCTCTTTCCTTTGGTGAATTCCCTGTCCTCCTCATCAATTTTTCGCTGAACATCCTTGAAGAATTCGTCCCATTCTTCCTCATTGTAATCCGAGCTGTCCTCATTAGCTTCGTTCGGTTTGTCTCGAGTTGAGACGTCTGGTTCTTCCTTAACAGATGAACTTCCGGGCATCATTGTGACCAGTAACAGGATTAACCAGGAGAATGCCATTGATCTAGTGCTTTGAGTTTGAGAAACTGTCCTGTGAAACACCAACTCAAGAACATATGAAAAATCGTCAATTTTGAAAAATTTGAAAACATTGTACCTAGACAATCATATTCATGTAGAGAAGCCAAGAATCAAATTAGTTTTCCAAAAAGAATTTTAAAAATAGATCAATTCCATGATTTTCAAAAATTCCTCTTTTATGCCCTAAACCAGAATTTTTAGAAATCGAAGCCTAAAAACTCGTTTATCTTGAGAAAACCCAGCATAAAAGCAAAACTAATTGACCCAGAGTTCTTATTTCAAAAGAAATTTGATCAAAAACCATTCACAAACGAAAAAGTTCCAATTTTTCAACTCACGTTTGATGAAAAACTGTAAAAACCGAGTTTTGATCAATAAAACTTACTTGAATCCGAAGAACCTTGAGTTTTGAAGCTCCAAGAAGCAAGAGATCTAGAGAGAGAAACTCTAGAGGCTTGAAAACCAGAGATTAGGGTAAAAGAAATCAAAATCTCTATGTTTTTATAAGAACCCTAGCCGTGATCCGGATCGGCTCGAGAATGTGATCCGGATCGGCCACCCGCAGGAGAAATCCTGCGTTCGGGATCCGGATCACTTGCCCCGATCCGGATCGGCTACAACTTTTTCTTCAGAAAAATTTAGAAAAATTCAATAAAATCCAGAAAAAGTATGTAAGCACTTTACCATGTCAACTTTAAACAAACGACATCGTTTCATACAACAAGAAATAGATTATGCAAAATCTATCAAAAATATCCAAAAATGAAACGAAAATTTACGAAAGTTAAAACACTTAAAGTTGAACAACTTCAATTACATCTATCCTGATCTTATGTGTAATGCCTTTATCAAATCATCAATTTTGGTAAAGAAAATGAAATACCAAGATCAATAGATGTTTGAAATCCCAGATAAGTTAGATAATATATCTAGACAATCTGTTGAAGGAGTGGCTCTTTGAGCATCTTAATCAAAAATCCCACCTTATACCAACCATGAAATACGACTGAGTCAAGTATTTCAATATGAGTTTCATCAACAATTTTCAAAACAAAAATTTGCTTTTCATTCATGGAGTAGATATTTTTTCTTTCATTTCCTCCATGTGGTGGTAGTTTTCACACTCCTCATTGGGATGTAACTCTTTCCACATCTTTTGAGCATTTTACATTTCATTGACTCCCCCTCAATTGGCTATCAATTATTTAATATATAAGGTATTCAACCAAACCATTGATCTCGAATTCATACTCGACTAAGCAATCAAATATGATAATGACTATACCAAGAGATCATTGAGAGAGAAATTGACTTTGATCACTTAAAAGATGGTTTAATTAACGTAAATGATCATTGCAACATTGAAATATTATGACATCAAAAGCATAATAAATTTCTAAATGCATAAAAGGATGCAATTAAAGTCAATTATGATTTATGCTCAATTAGTGTGCTATGTACAGAACATAGATAAAGAACAAAACAAAACAAGAACAAAAACAAAACCTAATCTAAGCAAAGGTTTCAAAAGAGTTTATTTCAAGGAAAGCATGCCAATTGCTTTACGCAAGTGAATAAAACGTTTTTGATCCAAAGGTTTTGTTAAGATGTCGGCTAATTGATCCTCAGTTGAAATATATGACAGTTGAAGAATGTTTGATTCAACTAGCTCTCTAAGAAAATGATATCTAAGTTCAATATGTTTTGTTCTAGAGTGCAACACAGGGTTTTTAGAAATGTTAATAGCACTAGTGTTGTCACATAAAATGGTTACCGAAGATGTTGAAATCCGGAAATCGCTCAACACGCTTTTCATCCAAATCAATTGGGTTGAACAACTTCCTGCAGAAATGTACTCCGCTTCGGCAGTCGAGAGTGCTATGCAGTTCTGCTTTTTACTGTGCCATGCAACAAGGCAGTGGCCAAGATAGAAGCATGCACCACTCGTGCTTTTCCGGTCATCCACCGATCCAGCCCAATCGGCATCTGAGTATCCAACAATATCCAAAGTCGTTCCCATAGGATACCAAATTCCGAAATTGATTGTACCTTTGATATATCGGATGATCCGTTTCACCGCTTTCAGGTGAACCTCCTTCGGTGCTGATTGATATCTCGCACAAATCCCAACACTGAAGGATATATCCGGGCGACTAGCCGTGAGATATAGTAGACTTCCAATCATACTGCGGTACAGTTTCTCGTCTACATTCTCACTTTGTGATTCACTTCCAAGTCCCTTATGGCTAGTTCCCATTGGAGTCGGAAAATCCTTAGAATTTTCAAGATCAAACTTTTTGACCAACTCCAGTGCATACTTGGATTGACACAAGTGAATTCCTTCATCGTTTTGTTTAACTTGTAATCCAAGAAAATAATTCAATTCGCCCATCATGGACATCTCAAATTCGCTTTCCATGGTCTCCGCGAATTTAGAAGCATCATTATCTCTCGTTGCTCCAAAAACAATGTCATCAACATAGATTTGAGCAACTATGAAATTGTTTTGATAATGCTTCACAAAGAGAGTCCTGTCAGCTCCCCCTCGAGTGTAGCCCTTTTCCAAAAGGTGCTTTGTCAACCTTTCGTACCATGCTCGCGGTGCTTGTTTCAGACCGTAAAGAGCCTTTTTCAGACGAAAAACATGGTTAGGTAGTTTATGATCCACAAAACCTTTCGGTTGAGCTACATAAACTTCCTCATTTAAAAATCCATTTAAAAAGGCGCTCTTAACGTCCATTTGAAATAATCTGATTTTAAAATGACAAGCGATCGCAAACAATATACGAATGGACTCGAGTCTAGCTACAGGGGCGAAAGTTTCATCAAAGTCTATACCTTCTACTTGAGAATAGCCTTGAGCAACTAACCTTGCTTTGTTCCTGATGATAGTACCTTCTTCGTTTTTCTTGTTCTTGAAGATCCATTTGGTACCTATCACATTGTGTTGCTTCGGAGGCTTCGTCAGTTCCCAGACTTTGTTTCGCTCGAATTGATGGAGCTCTTCCTGCATTGCTTTAATCCAGTAATCATCTTGGAGAGCTTCATCAACATTCCTTGGTTCGATTTGAGATACATAGCATGCAAATCCGCAAACCAATTGTCTCCGTGTTCTAACTCCTTCTTGTGGATCTCCAATTATGTTCGATTCAGGGTGATCCTTGGAGATGCGTAACGTTTGAGGTAGAGGAGTAGGCGGAGGTACACGAGATGATTCCTGCACATCAGATAAGCTTGAAGAACCGTTAGATGCATCAACATTATTATCGAAAGAATTGTTAGAAGAAGATGCATTAGCAGGTGTATCATCATCAAGAGAGATATCGAGGGTAGATTTTTCAGATTCAAAATGAAAAGCTTCATCTACCTTAACATTTATCGATTCTACGATCGTCTTAGATTCTAAGTTAAAAACTCGATATGCTCTGCTGTTTGTAGAATAACCTAAGAAAATCCCTTCGTCACTTCGAGAGTCAAATTTTCCAAGATTTCACGATCACGTAAAATAAAACACCGACTCCCAAAGATACGAAAATATTTGATGTTAGGTTTTCTACAAAACCAAAGTTCATATGGTGTATTCAATGTCCCCGGGCGCAAATACACGCGATTGATAACATAAACAGCAGTGTTCACCGCTTCAGCCCAAAAATAAAAAGGTAAGTTCCGGCTGTGAAGCATAACACGTGCCATTTCCTGTACGACCCTGTTTTTGCGCTCGACTACACCATTTTGTTGAGGTGTGTAAGGTGCGGAGAATTCATGTTTAATGCCATTAGAAGTGCAAAAATCAATGAATTTGGAATTTATGAATTCCCCACCTCTATCACTCCTAACTCGAGTAATCCTATCATTCTTTTCTATCATAATACGATTGCAGATTTCGAGAAAAGAATCAAAGGTATCAGCTTTTTCTTTTAAGAAAGCTACCCAAGTATATCTAGAAAAATCATCAACCAACAAGAAAATATACCATTTACCTCCCAGAGATGGTTGACGAGTTGGCCCCATTAAGTCCATATGCAAAAGTTCCAAAGGCCGTTTTGTACCTATGTGGTTCAAATTCTTGTGTGCAGTCCTAGACTGTTTTCCCTTTTGGCAACCGCCACACACAAGGTTTTGTTCAAAAGAAAGTTTCGGAACCCCCTTGACCACATCTTTATTCGAAATTCTAGCAAGTTCCTTAAAGTTTATGTGACCTAGCCTTTCATGCCAAAGTGTTTCATTTTTCAAAGATGCTAGGTTACATTTTTCAGAAATCTTATGAGGAACTACATAACAATTGTTTTCTGATCTAACCCCCTTTAAAAAGAAAGCATGGTTCATGTCAGTTACAGTGCATTTATCAGATGAAAAATTAACTGAATAACCACTATCACACAGTTGACTTATGCTTATGAGGTTAGTCTTAAGGCCATGAACAAATAACACATTATCTAGAACCGGGCCATCTGGAATAGCTACCGTTCCCTTTCCAACAATTTTGGAAGACCGACCATCTCCGAAAACAACAAGTCCTCCGGAGTTTTTCTCAAATGTTTGAAAACAGTTTTTATCGCCGGTCATATGACGGGAACACCCGCTATCCAGGTACCAAGACGAACCATCATATGCATGCAAAGAAACATTGGTAGCAAGACAGGGAAAGATTTCACCTTTGCGCACCCAAACCTTTTTGGAATGCGTCGGTAATGATCGTGAAGTTGATTTCCTAGGTGAGAGCGTCTTGCTTGAAGAATTGCTGCTCCTTGATGATGTCGTCTTGAGCGGTGTACTACCAAGGCTCTTTTCCTTCAATTGATTGCAGTTTTTTCGAGGAATAGCCCTTTTGGTAGTCATTGCAAGAGGTGCTTGAGGTGTGCGTTTGGCTTCCGTCTTGCAATTTCTCCTTATGTGCCCTGAAATGCCACAACGAAAACATACCTTGATTCTTGTCAATTCCGAGGAAGATGTAGTAGGTTTGTTGTCGTTGCTTGTCGTGAACACCGGTGTCGGAGGAGGAGATACCGACTGAGGCACAAATACTGTACCACTCGAACTTGGAATGTCTCCAGTTTGAGTGTATCCGAGGCCGAACTTATTTCTTTGACCGAGACCAAGAAGTCTGTCCAACTTACTCCTTCCAGAAGAAAATCTCTTTAAGTCATCCTTCAGTTGGCGTATGGTCTCCGTCATTTCCAATTTTTCCTGTCGAGCCTCGCCGTTGAGCTTCAAGAAGTAATTCGCTTTGTTCACCATATCCATATAATTCTTCTCGAGTTGCTCATTGGACTCTTGAAGGGAAACATTTGTTTTAATCAGATTATCCCTTTCCACTTCAAGATCGGTTGAGATAGAGGTTACCCTTTTTACTTCATCTTCAAGATCCTGCAATCTCTCTTTCAACCCCTTGTTTTGCTTAGCCAGTTTCTTTGAATCCCTCAAAAGCTTATGGTAGGCTAAAACAAAATCTTCACCTTCAGAATCATCTGATTCATCGTCCGTTGCAATCTTTTCAACAGTGGAGTTGGACAGTGAGTCGGATGTACTTGCCATTAAGCACATGAAGGGTGAAGATGTAGTGGACGCGTGGAAAGCTGTCGCGTTGTCTTCTTCATCACTTGAGGATGACTCATTTGACGTGGAGTTGTCATCCCAAGTAACGACTTGCATCGCTTTCTTCTTTGCCGGATTCTTGTTGGGACACTCCGTTGAAATGTGGCCGTAGCCTCGACATTTGAAGCACTGAACTTGTCCCTCAGAACTTTTCTTATCCTTTGAGAAGTTCTCTTGCTTCTTGACTTGTAAGTTGAAGAACCCTTGCCTTTCTTCGACTTTCCGAAGGATGGAGTTTTGCTTGAATTTCCCCTTCGAAAGTTGCGGCGAAACTTCCTTGTCAAGAGAGCGAGCTGCTTCTCAAAGTCCTCCATAGAAAGGTTCTCGTCGTCGTCCGAGGAGGATGAATCCGCGTCTTCTTCTTTAGTTGATTTCAATGCGTAACCTGAAGACTTAGAAGAGGATGCCTTTCCAGAAGAATAGTTAGTAGGAAAAGTCATTTCATAAGTTTGTAAAGCACCTACTAATTCTTCTACACGCATTTCGTCCGGGTGTTTAATTGTTTCAATGGCTGCGACCTTCGGGCGAAATCGTTCAGGAAGAGTTCTTAGAATTTTTCTTACAACTTTAAATTCTGGAATCTTCTCTCCCAAGTTAGCACATGAGTTCACGATGTCTTGCAATCGTGTGTAATAGTCAGTGAAGGATTCATTCTCTGCCATAGAGATAGAGTCAAACTTGCTCGTGAGCATTTGCAGTTTCTGAATCTTCACTAAGTTAGTTCCCTCATGCGTAACTTGAAGAACATCCCAGATTTCTTTCGCAGTCTCACATGCCGAGACGCGAGAGAACTCAGTTTGTGACAAAGCATTAAATAGAGCATTAATTCCTTTGCCATTGTAAGAAGATAAGTCTATCTCTTCCTTGGTCCATTTCGACCTAGGTTTTAAGGTGCGAACATCATCTAAAATTTCAGTTGGATTAGACCATCCTAATTCAATTGATTGCCACACCCTTTCGTCGATGGAAATTAAAAAGGCTTTCATCCGTACTTTCCAGTACGCATAATTTGTTCCATCAAAGAAAGGGGGTCGATTGATGTTTCCACCTTCAACCATTGTTTACAACCCTATTCCCGCTCTGATACCACTTGTTGGGTTTAGGTTAATAAGGATCTAAATAGGGGAAAAAACACCTAGAGGGGGGTGAATAGGTGTAAACAATAAACACTCAAAAAATCATTGCGCATAAAACCCAATGCGGAAAAATAAAAGAACACGCAAGATTTTTACGTGGAAAAACTCCAAACCGGAGTAAAAAACCACGGGACCGATAACACGGCGAAATCCACTAGAATTAACACACGTACAAGGTGATATAACGTACTCACAGACGACTCAACCTTTTACCATACGCTCCTAGTAGATCTTCCCGCTCGCTCCACGACGCTTCTCGAATCCACGATCCGCGCCCAACGCTGAATCCACAGCGTCCAACGTCGAGTCCACGACGTCCAACCGAATCCACGGTCTTCACCCAATGGCACGCTTCGAATCCACGAACGTACCTCGCTCCGAATCCACGAGAGCGGTTGCACCTTGAATCCACAAGGCCACGCGAGTCCACGCGCCGATTTTGGGGTAAATCGTTGTTTGTTTGGGTGGTGATGATCCGCCGAATACTTAGATCAAAGATAGATCGGAAATACCATCTAAGTATTCATTGATTTGATTCTACTCAAGATGTGAGTATGAAAACCTAGAATCAAATAATCAATATAGATGAAGAAACATAGAATAAATCTATTGATTTCCTTTCTTCTCTATATGTGGATCTAAGGCCGTATAAAATGATATTTGAAAATGACGGCTCTATTTGGATTCCCCTAGAAATGACCATAGGGTTTATTTATAGGTTAGAAACCCTAGGAAGAATATTCGGATCAAAAACAAACTTTTCTGGAAAGTTTTACCGACGGCGATCCGGATTGGATTTGGCGATCCGGATTGCGGAAGCACAAAAGACGGTTTCCAGAAAATTCAATGTTCGGGATCCGGATCGTAGTCCACGATCCGGATCGTTCATACAGTTTTACCAAAACACAATGTTCGGGATCCGGATTGCAATTCATGATCCGGATCGTTCAAGCAAATAGGTAAAACTTATGTTCGGGATCCGGATCATGGAATGCTACGATCCGGATTGAACCAGTGTATGAACGAACACCCTTCGGGATCCGGATTGCAAGCCACGATCCGGATCCTGAACATGTCCCATGTTCAGTTTTTGATGATTAAGCAATTAAAACCTCTTCCAGGTGTTTCTACACTATAAGAAGTATTCAGATCATCAAGAAATCTTTAGTTAAACGTACCTGATCCTTTTGAATTCTTCTTTCTTGAGATTGAGGTATACGATCCAAAGTTTCTTCATCTTCAATCTTCAAGACTTAATACATTCACGAAATACGCCAACTCAAATTCCGTAACAGGTACCACATCAATCACGAACTCAATCTCCCTCTCTGGCGGCATGGTCGTCAACTCAGAGGGGAACACATCGGGAAACTCGCGGACAACAGGAATATCATCGAGTCCCCGTGCCGCCGTAGGCACCTCCACAATCGTCGCCAGAAATGCGGTACATCCTCTACTCATCATCCGCCTGGCCCTTGCCGAAGAAACAGTCAAGGCAAACAAAGAGCTCTGACAGCCCCTGAAGACATACTCCTCCTACCCCGGCTCACGAAGGGTAACCGTCCTCTCTCGACAATCTATGGTAGCATAATACCTCGACAACCAGTCCATACCGAGTACAATATCGAAATCCTGGAGCTGTCGTAAGACAAGCAAGTCGGCCGGTAGAATCCAGGATCCCAACTGTACAGGGCAATCTCTACAGTACTCCTCGACATGCAGAATATGATCCGGTATCTGAACCTCTAAAGCATGTAATAAGGAAGCTACCGCTATACCATGCAGGGATGCGAATGATCTACTGATGAATGAATGTGAAGCACCGGTATCAAATAAAGCCCGAGCACGGACTGCTGAGATCAGAATAATACCTGCGATGACCTGCTCTGCTGCCGTAGCATCCTCCACCTGAGCGGCATACACTCGACCGCTCGGCGCCGGGGGACGTCGCTCTGGCTGTCGGGAAGAAGAGGAGGCGAAATCTGGCCTGCTGTAAGCCGCAGAAGGTCCGGCTGGCTGATAGGGAACAGATGGTGCTGAAGCTGAGGAAGGAGCTGGGGGACCGGCTCTGGGGCACGCACTTGCAATATGGCCGGCCTGTCCACAGCGAAAACATCGGCCCTGCCTCTGAGGGCACTGAGTCGGCGGGTGTGGGCCTCCACAAATGATGCACCGATCCGAACGCTGCTGGCGAGAAGTCTGCTGAGATGACTGCTGCTGTCGAGGGGGTCGACGCTGCTGCTGCTGCTACTGTGTCTGACGAGACGCCCCCGATCTCTGGCGTCCCTGGTACCCCCGGCCCTGAGGATGAAAACGTGGAGGTCTCGGGGGTCCCTGCCTGCTAGACTGCCCCTCCTCCGCAGAAGCCGGGCGCTTGGCCCCAGAAGTCGCTACAGGGGCCAGAGATACCTCAGCCATCACGGCCTCTCCACACTCCACATACAAGGCCTGCTCCATCGAGGCCTCCAAAGTCTGCAGTCTGCGGGAGCGAACGAACTGGTAGATATCTCTGCGAAGTCCCCTCTCAAACATGTAGATGCGATGGCTCTCATCTCTGGCCACATGAGGCAAACATGCCAATAGCTGATTGAATTCAGCTATGTACATGTGCACGGGCCTATCTCCCTGACGGAGATTTTTCAGCTACTCCTCCAGTCGCTGTCTGACGCTCTCCGGAAAGAAGGCTCCCAATAGCATGCTCCGAAACTCCGCCCAAGAAAGTAACTGTGCCCCAGGTGGACCAGCTGGTCGTACACGTCGCCACCATGCCCCGGCGTTGCTCTCCAGAAAGTGAGTAGCCAGAATAACACGAAACCTCTCGTCAACAAAAAGGCTCTCAAAGTGGCGCTCTATAGCTGATATCCAAGACTCGGCCGCCCACAGCTCAGTACTCATACCCGAAAAGCGGGGCGGATCGAACTGGCGAAACCTCATCAGCAAGTCCACCACCTCCCGCTGCTCTGCCGCAGTCAACGATCCTGTGCCCCGGCCGGTGGCCTACTCGAAACCGGCTCAACTGGAACCGCCGGTGCGGGCTGCACAACAGGGGGCGCCACAATAGGGGAAGAAGGCACTGGCGAAGCCTCAGGGGGTGCCACTGCCGGCTGTGCTCTCTGCTCCATCATGAGCATCAGCCGCGCCATTGCCTCCTCTTGGCGTCGAGTCGCCTCGGCCATCTGTGCCATCTGGGCACGGAGCTCTTGAATCTCGGCCTGATGTCCTCGCCTCGAGTCCTCCTGCTCGGGCTCAGAGGACGAAGGCTGGGAGCGCGTCACCATCGAACGTCGAGGAGGCATCCCCACCTGAGGGACAAAATAAACGATCAGAACAAGAAACATCACTCGACCCAATCTAGCGAAAGTCAAAAGGCATGCCCCCCTTCCCGAAGCACTATGTTGTCTGCAGCCAACATAGTCGCCACAGAAGGAAGGCATGTCTATCACTCATCCCAATCCACTCGGAAGAGTTAGACACCCAATCAAGACTTTCGCTAAAGATCTCGGCTCTCACGTGGGTCATCCTAGGGTTTAACCATAAGCCTAGGGTTCCTAAGTCCTTCAAGACCTACATCCTAGGCTCTGATACCACTCTAATCTGTCACGCCTCGGGGTCGGAACTGTACCCCGGGCTCGCCAACAGATCCGCCGCCCCTACAGGAAGCCCCGTAGAGACGTAGCGTCTAACCTGCAAATAAGCATCTATACTAACAGATATCAGAGCTGTAAAAGTAAAACTAACAATAACAGGAAGTAAAACAGTCTCTCATAATATACATAATGTCCTCACCTGAAATACAAGAGAGTCTCTCAAAAGTGAACATAAAAAGTACAACTCGATACCTCACTACATAATCTCTCAGACATAACACAACCAAAAGGACATCAGGGTACCTCTATCACACACGCTGAAGCTGAAGGGGGAAGGGATCTATCTCGCGATTCCCTTACCTCGGTCTGGAGGAGCTGGATCAGCAACAGGTGCAGCAGGAACTGGAGCTGAAGTCCCTGGGGAAAAGACACCACGACGGGTGTGAGAACTACCTCCCACAGTAGTTCTCAGTGGGTGCCGCCAACAAGCCCGACGGTCTGCCCACTAAGTCTACTAGAGGCAAAAAGTAACAAAAGAAATGCAGTATAGAAAAGCTGGAAAGTAAAAATCTACTGCTACTATGCCTCTATCTAAATGCTCAAAGAATATGACGAAGGTCAAATGTCACTACTGATACTCAACTCAGATCACCCAATCCAAACTGACTGCCGCAATGGGTCCAGTCAAACCTGCGCCTACCTACTGCTGTAGGTATGTCCGTAGCTGCCAAAACTGGCTCAGCCAGAGGGACGGTGTCCGTGACTGCCAAAACTGGCTCAGCCAGAGGGACACCAATATCGACAAGCCGCGATAGAAGTAGCAAGCCCAACTCCGGAGTGGCACTCGTGGGTAGCGACCCCACCGAGCAAAGTATCCGCGCATCTCTGTCGATCTCAAGTATGGCTCCTGCAGGCTATGATCCAATCACTGTCTCACTCACTGTCTAAAATCCACACTGTCACTATGACCATCTCCCAAAGATCCCAGATCCAACATGTCACTATCACTATGACAAGTAATCTACAGACTGCTACCAACGCTACTCGGTCCCCAGACGCGAGTACAATGCATCCACAGCTACTAAACCTCCCAACCCACGACTCAGGGGAAAACCACTATGTCCAGAGTGACCAAGGTAACAAGCAAAATGGGAGACCTAAAGCAATGCATATATTTAACTGTAGTCGTCTGAGTATGATATACAATGCATAATAGATGTGCTAAGTCAGGTTCTCAGATTAAAATGGTTCATATATTGCAAGAGTTCCAATAAGATCATCAGATTTAGCAATTAACAACTGTGGGTACTAACATACAGTTTGCACAGATTAATAAGCTCATTTACTAACATGCATGCACTATATTCGTAGAATTAGAGTGCAGTCCATAGATTTTGAAAGCAGGAACACCCACCTGAACGCGCTAACTGTCCGGGACGGTACAGATAACAAGCCCAGAAACCGACAAATCCCAGTCCACAAAGCAAAGAGCACAATAGCGGTGCTTACAAAGTCCTGGGTACAACAACACTTCACAATTACACACAATTCACACACAAAAATCAACAATCCAAAATCTGCATACACAGTTACTGTTCACACGAAATTTCACCTGAAAATAATCCTCAAAAATTCCAATAAAAATATCACGACGATCCTCGCGAAGTGTAGATGTCGATAGGCTCTTGAATCGTCGAAATCCGATATCCAGAAGTGAAGATAAAAATCCGCGAAGTTGCTGCTGTCCAGAATTCCAAACTGTTACAAAGAGGTGTGAAAATGTACCCCAAACTCCAAAAAAGCTCATTTCCAGGGAAAAAGATCAACACAGAAATCGTAGATATACCTCTTGTGAATCCGCTGTCGAAGAAATCGTCCAAAAATAAGGTCGGGGTAGCTCTGCAGGTCTCCCAGACTAAAATGCGACGGAAGTGGGCCTCCAACAGTATATCGTCGCTCCGCACTTCGAGGCAGAAAATGCTGTCGTCGCGGCTTCCAGAAAATCTGAAACTTTGCCGGAAGATTGGCAAGAGGGAGAGGAAAATCTTTTGTGAAGGAAGCAGAGGCAAATTCCCACGAAATAGGGTGCAAAATCTCGGCCCAAGGTGGCCTATATATAGGCTCCAAAGAAAAAAGCCCAAAAAATCCAGCTTTATTGGGCTCGGGCCCACTTTCGGGCGCCCGAAAGTTTTCGGGCGCCTACAGTGTTGGGCCCGGCCCAACACTGTTCACGTCCGAAAGTTCCTAGGGCCGCCACGTGTCCGCCGAACAGCAAACAGCGGTGCTGGGCCACTCAAAAGCCGCCACGTGTCCCGCCGAACAGGAAACACCGACGCGGAACCACTTATTACCCGCCACGTGTCCACCCGCTCGCACAGTAAGGCGGCGGCGCCCGCCAATGAGCGGGCGCCACGTGTCCTCCCTGTTGACCGCCGACCGCGCGACGTGCGCGCCGGTCGCGCGACGTGGGTCGCACGTGGGCACGCTTCCCGAGGCACCCATCGCGCTCCCCGTGCACCGCGCGTGCTGCACCCACCACTCAGGAGGTGACACGTGTCCCCTGCACCCGGTCTACGCCTTCCGAAAGAATTTCGTGGACCGCGCCGCGTGCACCGACCAACCGGAGGCTGCCACGTGTCCCCCGCCTGGTCCATGCACCGCCGCGCTCCCCAGTAGACCGCGCGCCCTGGGCCCGCCAATCAGGCGGTGCCACGTGTCCATGCGCCGGGTCTGTGCACCCCGCCGCGCTGCTCTGTGGACCGTGCATCCTGAACCGGCCAATGACAGGCCGCCACGTGGCATCCCGGCGGTCTACGGCCCCTCCCATGCACCAAAACCCACTAAAAACTTTCGGGTGTCCGTTTTTGGGCATCCGGACTCCAAATTAAACAAACAAAGAGTCGTTTTCAAGCGTTTTTCCGCGCTGAATCCATTTCCGACCTCCGTTTGGCCTGATTCTTTATAGAAATTTCGGTAAATCCAGCCGAAGGCCAACACAGCAAATAAAACTCACAGGGTCCATCAGTAGCATCCAATTGATGCACCGTGGGCCAAATACACCAATACTAGGTGTTCTAACAGTGGATTCATCGAAAGAACACTGCATGGGAACTAGGGCCACTACATATTACATGTCCAGTTTTTTATTTTTATGCAATTAAAAATCCATCCAAGTGTTTCTACACTATAAGAAGTATTCGGATCACCAAAATTATTTAGTTAGACGTACCTGATTCTTTTGAATTCTTCTTTCTTGAGATTGAGGTATATGAACCAAACATCTTCATCTTCAATCGTCAAGACTTAACCACTTCCACGAAATACGCCAAGACAAATTTCTTAACAATCTCCCCCTTTGGCGGTTTCGTAATAAAACAAAAATCCACTCAAAGAAAATTCACCATACAACAAAAATTTACAGTTATGATCCAAATAAAAATGAATACATGAGATAAACTCCTAAAACAGACTCTAGACTTAGACGTTTGTACTCTCTGCAAAAGAAATAATTCTTGACAAATAAAATCGTTAGATACCTCAAGAATTTAAATTAATTCAAAATAACCAGAGAGATAGAGTTTATACTCACCATGATATTTACAAAATCAGATATGTATTAAAATAACAATCAGAGATAGACATATCTTCTAAGCATTAAATTCCAAATGTCATAAGTATGTTAGTCATCAAACAAGTTGTTAGTAATATTACATGCCCAAATAGTTAGTCGAATAGTTAGTCGAGGCATGCATTCATTTACAATACAAAGCAAAGTTGTTGTCATACTTACCTTCCAAGTTTTAAATGTCCAAAGTTCTCATAAATATATTCCAAATGTGTTCATATCTCTCTCCCCATTTTTGTCACTGAAGTTAGCCAAAATTACAAAAATTAAGGGAGTAAAAAAAGTTCAAAACGAGTAAGAACTAATACTAAAAAATCTGCAAAACAAACAGATAATTAGAACAACACAAGATGAAATCTCAGTCGGTCCTCGGAGCTGCTGCAACCAAGTTTCTGAAAGATCTTCTTGACTAACTTGGCTAGTGATTTTTGCTTCTTCTTTAATTCACCGATGTCCGAGGTCATCTTGACGAATTCAGAAGACATTCGTTCTTGCTCCGACGAGAGTCGTTGTTGTTCTCGGTAATTGACGTAACAGAGGCGTCATCCTCTGACGTTGAAGTTCCGGCTGCTGTTGGTTGTGCTGTAGGTGCTGCTGGTGCTGAAGGTGCTGCTTGTCTTTTACTGTGAGGAGGTGTGAGAGGCTCATCCTATCTTGTGGAGAGGGACTTCACAATTGTTGTATCATTAATAGTTTCCAAACTATGCATATATGCCGATGATGCAATATCGACTTTGAATTTTCTTAAAATATGCATAATTATCATTGGGAAATGAAGCCTCTCCGTTGGATGTGCATTCTCCACATATCTCGCCATCCGCGACCAAATCAGATATGGTATATTGAAGTTCCATCCCAAGGCCGCAGTAGGGTTCCCAAGAAGGTAGAGATGATAAGGCATCCCCTCGACAAGAGTGAGACGTCGAACAGCTCTAACTCCTCCAGCTTCTAGAGATGGAGGTAAAAAGCTAGCTTTCTCCCCAAGGGATCTTCTTAGTGGCCGCCATCCGTAAGCAGCCAAAAATCGGCTAGGCCATCGGACGTAAGATCCCGAATCGGTAGGTCACGCGCAGGAGCTACTTCAGTAGAAACTCCGTTGCGAGCCCGAGGTGAGGAGAGCCTTTCATCACCCGGAGACGCAAGGTCACTAAGGTTAGATTGATAGATCATCTTGAAAGCACCCTCAAGGACAAAAAAGCTACGACTAAAGCACCATTGTGGTGGGAGCGGGACAATCGTCATGAGGGAAGAGAGAGACGTAGAAGAAGTTGCAAGGGCGGCCCTACTTATAGGCCGACGAAGAGGGGCGACATAATGACAATCACCCCTCGAAAAACAGCAGCATCTGATAGGGAGAACGACGAAGGACAATTTCGCCAAAAATCAAGAAAGATTGGCACCTGTTCACGAATCCCTCGGGCAATGAAAAAATATCTTGCCAAGATATGAGGTTGATTGCTGGAGGGTGTTATCCGTGCCAGAAGTCGATTCAATTTCGACAATTGCCTGAACGGCCTATCAGGCGATTGCCGAGGGGACATTGTTGAGATCAGAATTTTCTGCCACTTGAGAAAGTGACACGTGGCGTTTACCATCGACTAAGGGTCCCAGCTGACAGGGGTTTGAGTCGATAAAGAGAGACTCGCGTCTCGTTTGAGACTACCCAAGGACGAAGGCACCCAGCGCATGACATATTATCAAGTGAATGCATCAATCGACAGGGATTGAGACTAACCCCGAGTACGGAAGCCTACAGCACACGATACATTATCGGGTAAAGGCATCGGCCGATGAGAGAAGCAGTCGATGCAAATATTATCACATCGTTCAGTATCGACTGCGGTGTGAAGGAAGAGATCCAACTTCCCCATTCATACGGCGAAGCAGGCAGAGTCGGAGTCAACCTTCGATTGATCAAGTCAAAGAAGAAAAGACTCACGTCTTGTTTCAAATCAGTTTTTAGCGCATGACAGTACCATGCGAGGCGCACGCCATCGGATGAAGACACTAGCCGACGGAAGGACAGAACAACTGAAGAGGGGCCCACGTCCCGATCTGGACCGATCTCAGTCACGAAATATACAAGACGCGATGTATACTATCGGCCGAAGGCGCCAGCCGATAAGAGAATAAGCCGACAAGAGAAGCGGTCAATCGGAGAATTACAGTCTCATCTAGGACCATCTCTCGGCTGAAGGCGGATATTGGATCGCCTCAGTTAAGCGGCGGAAGAGGCAGATTCAAGGTCAATCCTCAGCTACGTGGAACTGCAGAAGGAAAGATCTTGAAAGGAATGAGTCCGAGTCTTGGGCGCAAATCTCGTAATCAACCTAGAATGGCAAGCAACGCCCAGCACCGGAAAGCACCGAGAATCACGTTCTGGCGCAACAGATGAGGGGATGAATTTAGTCGAAAAATGGCTTCTATCATATCGACTCAAAAGAAAGCTGTTGAGGATTTCACGAGGACTCCCCTCGAATCATGTCGATAATTCAAATTGGCGTCTAATAATATGGTTTGGACCCAACAAGTTATTATTGCTAATAGGCCGGATCATTATATTTGGTATCAAAGTTAATCGCTAGTCGGAAGCGCGTGATGAGTCTTGGCTGAGCCAGGGTCTGAAAGACAAGATGACAGAATATGTCAGGAGTCTGAATGACAAGGCTAGCGAAACAAGTCTCACATCACCAGGGTGACAAGATATGTCAGGGGTTGTGTGTTTAGACTGATGAGGATGTCAGGCCTAAACAAGGGAGGAGGGGTCTATGACACCCCAATAGTCCCACATTTGATGGGAATGGTGTAGAGGTTCATATTTTCCTGTGCAACCTTTTCGATGAATCCACTGTGTTGAACACCTAGTATTGGTGTGCCTGGCCCACGGTGCATCAAAGGGATGCCGCAGATGGACCCTGTGAGACATTCTTGGCTGATTTGGCCTTCGGCTGTGTTTGCCGAATTATAGAAAAGGATTTGGGCCAAACAGAGGTTGGATTTGGATTCAGCACGGAAAAACGCTTGAAAACGGCTATTTGCTTATTAAATTTGGAGTCCGGATGACCAAAAAGGGGCTTCCGGAAGTTTTCGGGAAAATCTGGTGCATGGGGGTGACCGTGGACCGGCCGGAGCCACGTGGCGGCCTGTCATTGGGCCGGCTCACGCCGCGCGGTCCACGGGGGAAGCGCGGCTAGTGCATGGACCGCGCACGGGCCACGTGGCGCGTCCGGGTTGGCGGGTGCGCGCGGCGCGATTCAGGGAAAATGGGCGCAACCTCGGTGGACCGGGTGTATGACACGTGGCAGCTTGGCATTGGCGGGCTCACGTGGTCGCGGTCCACGGCAGACGCGGTGGGGTACGGGGCAGCGGGGCGGCCGACGCGTGGCGACCGCACTTGAGTACGCCACGCGTCGCCACCCGCGTAGCGCACCCCACCTACCCCCGCTGACGCAGGAGGGGGGGGGGGTACGTGGCGCGCACCGAGGAGCCTTGCATAGCTGTTTGCTGTTGCGGGGCTACGTGGCGGCACCACAGCGATTCGAGCGCGTCGGATGATCCTTCCGTCTGACCCTGGGAGAATTCGGGCGCCCGAAAAATGGGCCCGAATCCGCCAGGCCCATGTGTATTGGATTGGCCTATAAATAGTGGGTTTGGGGCTTCTTTGCTCTCTTTTTTCGGGCTCATTCCACTGTGCAACCTTAAGGGGATTTCTCCCTCTCACAGATCAGCATACTTTGGTGGACTTTGAGGGTTTTTGGAGATCATCACTCCGGTCTTTTCTGCGACGCGACGCACAGTGACGCTTCTACTTCGACGACCTGTTTCGTCGCATTATAGTGCGCGGACTCTCCCGATTCACCCCGACCTCTGATTTTGGCGATTCTCGCGCTGTTGGACTCACGACTGGTAGGAATTCAACTTTGGTGTTTTGAGTTTTCTCGTTTTCCGTACGGATTTTGAAGTTTCTTGGGATTTCATTTGACCTATTTTTCTTCGTGGATTTTTGGACAGCACTGCGGAGTTTTTGCTGTATCTTTGCGTACAGGCATCGGATCGAGGTGATTCAAAAGGCAATTTTCATCTACTTCTCGTAAGGAATCCCCTGGATTTTTCCCAGAATTTTCTGAGTTTTCTTCAAGGGTGAGAATCTGTATTATTCCCGAGTTCTTCACACAGTATTTTTGTACAATTTAGTTTCGGGTGTTTCCCTTGCCGAATTTTTATCTCAGCGTAGAAAACTCGGATTTGGGCGTGTAGGTACTCGTTTCGACGGGTTCGTCGCGAGGATCGTGACGGCATTTTTCTTGGATTTTTTCGGGCACTTTCCCGCAGGTGAAAACAGCGAAACTTCGGACTGTTATAATTGGACAGATTTTGAGGGAATATTGTATGTTTAATTATGGGTGTTCTATTTGGGTATTTTGCACAGTGTTGAGGATATCACTGGACTGAGCGTGGACTTTACTTTTGGGGACTAGGATTTAGCTTTCGAGGTGGGTACCGTTGTCACCTCTCACTTTTGACTACCCACTAGGCTTATTTAGAAATACCCCGGAATCATGCTGATAGCTATATTAGGGGGTGAACCTAGCATGCTTGAATGAAAATAATAATGACATGTTAACAGCTTTAACACTTGCATCTGTAAGAAATAGTTATTTCGTAGAAAAGGGGAATTATACAAGTATATGAATTACAGGACTTCATGTTAATAAATAATGTATTCGAACAAAGGTATAGTCTAATCTATACAAGAATTAGAACTACTCTACTAAATAATGGACTTGCATGCTTGAATGGCCACTTTTGATATTACACTATTATATGGGAATTGACTTAGGAGAAAACATGTTTGGTTATCTTTTCTCTGGACACCTAGACATAGGGGACAGTGTGCTCAAGTTAGAACAGAAACTAGGATAGTGTAGTCGGATATTGGGGAGTTGAGGACAGGCAGGTTGAGGACGGGGTATTTGCGGCAACCGCGGATCTTGGGCGGTTGACCGGACTGTTTTTACTGCATCAGAATTGAGGGATAGGGGATCGGGATTTCTCTAGTAGACGGGTTCTTCCTACTTCGTTAGAGTCTTGATCCAGCCCTACTGTATCAGGTTACTTGTGGCGACTTATTTTACTCGTGTGGGTCGCTCCCCTCGAGTGCCACTCCGGAGTGTGTTCACTTATGACCGTGCCGGTCAGGAGCCGGTCTGTCGCCTAGGGATGGGACTGTGCCGGTCAGGAGCCAGTCTATCGCCCTAGGGGTGGGACTGTGTCGAACAGGAACCAGTCTGCACCCCACAGCTAGGTTGTGAGTCAGTAGATACAGCAGGCGGTGCCGGTGTGCACCGGTGTCTAGATTGGATTACCCAGGCAGACTTTTGCACTCTGATGCATGCTTTTAGCCGTTTTATTAGCTCATCATTTTAGAGGCACCTTAGTGGTAGCTTTTATTACTTGTTTCTACTTACAGTTTACCACTCTTAGTTTACTTTTGCCTCTTGTAGTCCTAGTGGGATTGTCTGATTTTGAGGTCTACCCACTAGGGGAGGCTACTGTTTTATAGTAGTTCTCACCCCCACTTCTTTTCTCTTTTCTTTCCCCTTTGTTTTGCAGAGTCATCTGCTGGAGCTGCGGGACCCTCTGCCCAGGATCGAGGTAAGAGGTGCGCTGATTAGCTAGCTACTTCCACGGTATCGAGTTGTAGTATGATGTACCCCCAGACACTCAGACGGTTGTACTTTTCTTTTATTTTTGGGTCTGGCTGTAGCCAGTTGGTTGTATTTATTTCGTGAGCTGGGAGAGACATATGTATATATTGAGAGTTTACTGTACTTTTATTTCCTGCATTTTATCTGAGATGTATCAGTTTCTTGTATAGCTCTGTTTATGCTCCTATATTGTTCTATTTATATATCTGAGCAGGTTACCAACGCTTCGTGTACACGGGAAATACCGGGTGTGTAGTGGCCCTAGTTCCCATGCAGTGTTTTTCCGATGAATCTACTGTTAGAACACCTAGTATTGGTGTACCTGGCCCACTGTGCATCAATTGGGTGCTATTGGTGGACCCTGGGTGCTTTTATTTACTGTATTGGCCTTCGGCTGGATTTGTCAAAGTTTCTGGAAAGATTTAGGCCAAACAGAGGTCGTAGATGGATTCAGTACGGAAAAACGCTTGAAAACGACTATTTATTTGCTTAATTTGGAGTCCGGATGCCCAAAAACGGACACCCGGAAGTTTTTAGTGGAAAATGGTGCATGGGAGGGGCCGTAGACCGCCGGGATGCCACGTGGCAGGCTCTGATTGGCCGGTCTGTGATGCGCGGTCCACAGAGCAGCGCGGCGGGGTGCACAGACCCGGCGCATGGACACGTAGCACCGCCTGATTGGCGGGCCCAGAGCGCGCGGTCTACCGGGTAGAGCGCGGTGGTGCATGGACCAGGCGGGGGACACGTGGCAGTCACCGGTTGGTCGGTGCACGCGGCGCGGTCCACGGAATTGCTGGGGAAGGCGTGGACCGGGTGCAGGGGACACGTGTCACGCCCTGATTGGCGGGTGCAGCACACGCGGTGCTTGGGGCGCGCGGTGGGTACCTCGGGATTCGTGCCCACGTGCGACTCACGTCGCGCGGCCGGCGCGCACGTCGCGCGGTCGGCGGTCAACGCGGGGCCACGTGGCGCCCGCTCATTGGCGGGCGCCGCCGCCATACTGTGCGAGCGGGGGGACACGTGGCGAGCCGTGAGTGGTCCGCACCCGGTGTTTGCTGTTTGGCGGGACACGTGGCGGCTCCTGGGTGGCCCTGCACCGGTGTTTGCTGTTCGGTGGACACGTGGCAGCACCTGGGCGTTTCGGGCGTGAACAGTGTTGGGCCCGGCCCAACACTGTAGGCGCCCGAAACTTTTCGGGCGCCCGAAAGTTGGGCCCGAATCTTTGACTTGTTCTTTTTTTGGGCTGATTCTTTTGGAGCCTATAAATAGGCCCCCTTGGGCCGGGATTTTGCACCATTTCCCGTGAGAACCAGCTCGTGATCCCTTTATGAAAAATCTTCCTCTCCCTCTTAGCTAACCCCTGGAGAAATTTCAGAAAATTTGGAAGCCGTGACGACTGTGTTTCTTACCTCGTAGTGCGGAGCGACGTTTTACAGTTTGAGGCCCACTACCGTCGCATTTTCTTCTAGGAGACCTGCAGAGCTACCCCGACCACATTTTTGGACGATTTCTTCACCAGCGGTTGCACAAGAGGTATATCTACGTTTTCCGTGTTGATCATTCTTCCCAGAAATGAGTTTTTTTGAGGGTTTGGGGTACATTTTTACGCCCCTTTGCTACAGTTTGGAATCTTGACAGCAGCGGCTTCGCGGAATTTTATCTTCACTTCTGGATATCGGATTTCGACGATTCAAGAGCCTATCGACATCTACTCTTCGCGAGGATCGTCGTGATATTTTTACTGGAATTTTGGAAAATTTATTTTTAGGTGAAATTCGTGTGTGAACAGTAACTGTGTATGCAGATTTTTGGAATGTGTTTGTTTTGTGTTAATTGGTTGTAATTGTGCGTTGTTGTTGTACCCAGGACTGTAAGAGCACTTTTTCTGTGCTCCTGGCTCTGTGGATCTGGAAAATTGTCGATTCCTGGACTGTTTATCTGTACCGTCTCGGACAGTTAGCGTATTCAGGTGGGTGATTCTGCTTTCAATTTCTATGGACTGCACTCTAATTCTGCAACTATAAATGTATGCATGTTAGTATGTGAGCTAATAAATCTGTGCAAATTATATGTTGGTAACCACAGTTAATAATTGCTAAAATTGATGATCTTTTTGGAACTCTTGCATCATATGAACCACAAATTGGAGAAAAACTTGACTTAGCACATCCATTATGTTACGGAATTTGAGGTGGCGTATTTCGTGAATGTATTAAGTCTTGAAGATTGAAGATGAAGAAACTTTGGATCGTATACCTCAATCTCAAGAAAGAAGAATTCAAAAGGATCAGGTACGTTTAACTAAAGATTTTTGATGATCCGAATACTTCTTATAGTGTAGAAACACCTGGAAGAATTTTAATTGCTTAAACATCAAAAACTGGACATGGGACATGTTCAGGATCCGGATCGACTCGGCAATCCGGATCCCGAAGGGTGTTCGTTCATACACTGGTTCAATCCGGATCGCAGCATCCTCTGATCCGGATCCCGAACACTAGTTTTACCTGTGTGCTTCCTCGATCCGGATCAGGACTTGCAATCCGGATCCCGAACATTGATGTTCTGGTAAAACTGTATGAACGATCCGGATCGGACTTGTGATCCGGATCCCGAACAGCGTTTTTCTGGAAATCGTCTTTCTTGCTTCTGCAATCCGGATCGCCAATTCCAATCCGGATCGCCGTCGGTAAAATTTCCAGAAAAGGCAGTTTTTGATCCTATCTTCTTCCAATGGTTTCTAACCTATAAATAGGCCCTATATTCATTTCTAGGGCATCCGCTATTACAGAAAAAAAATAGCCGAAAAGAAAAATCCACATATAGAGAAGAAAGGAAATCAATAGATTTATTCTATGTTTCTTCATCTATATTGATTGATTTGATTCTAGGTTTTCCATACTCACATTTTGAGTAGAATCAAATCAATGAATACTTAGATGGTATTTCCGATCTATTCTTGATCTAAGTATTCGGCGGATCATCACCACCCAAACAAACAACGATTTACCCCAAAATCGGCGCGTGGACTCGCGTGGCCTTGTGGATTCAAGGTGCAACCGCTCTCGTGGATTCGGAGCGAGGTACGTTCGTGGATTCGAAGCGTGCCATTGGGTGAAGACCGTGGATTCGGTCGGACGTCGTGGACTCGACGTTGGACGCTGTGGATTCAGCGTTGGGCGCGGATCGTGGATTCGAGAAGCGTCGTGGAGCGAGCGGAGAAGATCTACTAGGAGCGTATGGTAAAAGGTTGAGTCGTCTGTGAGTACGTTATATCACCTTGTACGTGTGTTAATTCTAGTGGATTTCGCCGTGTTATCGGTCCCGTGGTTTTTTACTCCGGTTTGGAGTTTTTCCACGTAAAAATCTTGCGTGTTCTTTTATTTTTCCGCATTGGGTTTTTTGCGCAATGATTTTTTGAGTGTTTATTGTTTACACCTATTCACCCCCCTCTAGGTGTTTTTTCCCCTATTTAGATCCATATTACCTAAACCCAACAAGTGGTATCAGAGCGGGAATAGGGTTGTAAACAATGGTTGAAGGTGGAAACATCAATCGACCCCCTTTCTTTGATGGAACAAATTATGCGTACTGGAAAGTACGGATGAAAGCCTTTTTAATTTCCATCGACGAAAGGGTGTGGCAATCAATTGAATTAGGATGGTCTAATCCAACTGAAATTATTGATGATGTTCGCACCTTAAAACCTAGGTCGAAATGGACCAAGGAAGAGATAGACTCATCTTCTTACAATGGCAAAGGGATTAATGCTCTATTTAATGCTTTGTCACAAACAGAGTTCTCTCGCGTCTCGGCATGTGAGACTGCGAAAGAAATCTGGGATGTTCTTCAAGTTACGCATGAGGGAACTAACCTAGTGAAGATTCAGAAACTGCAAATGCTTACGAGCAAGTTTGACTCTATCTCTATGGCAGAGAATGAATCTTTCACTGACTATTACACACGATTGCAAGACATCGTAAACTCATGTGCTAACTTGGGAGAGAAGATTCCAGAATTTAAAGTTGTAAGAAAGATTTAAGAACTCTTCCTGAACGATTTCGCCCGAAGGTCGCAGCCATTGAAACAATTAAACACCCGGACGAAATGCGTGTAGAAGAATTAGTAGGTGCTTTACAAACTTATGAAATGACATTTCCTACTAACTATTCTTCTGGAAAGGCATCCTCTTCTAAGTCTTCAGGTTACGCATTGAAATCAACTAAAGAAGAAGACGCGGATTCATCCTCCTCGGACGACGACGAGAACCTTTCTATGGAGGACTTTGAGAAGCAGCTCGCTCTCTTGACAAGGAAGTTTCGCCGCAACTTTCGAAGGGGAAATTCAAGCAAAACTCCATCCTTCGGAAAGTCGAAGAAAGGCAAGGGTTCTTCAAGCTACAAGTCAAGAAAGCAAGAGAACTTCTCAAAGGATAAGAAAAGTTCAGAGGGACAAGTTCAGTGCTTCAAATGTCGAGGCTACGGCCACATTGCAACGGAGTGTCCCAACAAGAATCCGGCAAAGAAGAAAGCGATGCAAGTCGTTACTTGGGATGACAACTCCACGTCAAATGAGTCATCCTCAAGTGATGAAGAAGACAACGCGACAGCTTTCCACGCGTCCACTACATCTTCACCCTTCATGTGCTTAATGGCAAGTACATCCGATTCCTTGTCCAACTCCTCCCTGTTGAAAAGATTGCAACGGACGATGAATCAGATGATTCTGAAGGTGAAGATTTTGCTCTAGCCTACCACAGACTTTTGAGGGATTCAAAGAAACTGGCTAAGCAAAACAAGGGGTTGAAAGGGAGATTGCAGGATCTCGAAGAAGAAGTAAAAAGGGTAACCTCTCTCTCAACCGATCTTGAAGTGGAAAGGGATAATTTGATTAAACAAATGTTTCCCTTCAAGAGTCCAATGAGCAATTCGAGAAGAATTATATAGATATGGTGAACAAAGCGAATTACTTCTTGAAGCTCAACGGCGAGGCTCGACAGGAAAAATTGGAAATGACGGAGACCATACGCCAACTGAAGGATGACTTAAAGAGATTTTCTTCTGGAAGGAGTAAGTTGGACAGACTTCTTGGTCTTGGTCAAAGAAATAAGTTCGGCGTCGGATACACTCAAACTGGAGACATTCCAAGTTCGAGTGGGACAGTATTTGTGCCTCAGTCGGTATCTCCTCCTCCGACACCGGAATTCACGACAAGCAACGACAACAAGCCTACTACATCCTCCTCGGAATCGACAAGAATTAAGGTATGTTTTCGTTGTGGCATTTCAGGGCACATAAGGAGAAATTGCAAGATGGAAGCCAAACGCACACCTCAAGCACCTCTTGCAATGACTACCAAAAAGGCTATTCCTCAGAAATCAAGTGCAATTCATTGAAGGAAAAGAGCCTTGGTAGTACACCGCTCAAGACGACATCATCAAGGAGCAGCAATTCTTCAAGCAAGACGCTCTCACCTAGGAGATCAACTTCACGATCATTACCGACGCACTCCAAAAAGGTTTGGGTGCGCAAAGGTGAAATTTTCCCTTGTCTTGCTACCAATGTTTCCTTGCATGCATATGATAGTTCGTCTTGGTATCTGGATAGCGGGTGTTCCCGTCATATGACCGGTGACAAAAACTGTTTTCAAACATTTGAGAAAAACTCCGGAGGACTTGTTGTTTTCGGAGATGGTCGGTCTTCCAAAATTGTTGGAAAGGGAACGGTAGCTATTCCAGATGGCCCGGTTCTAAATAATGTGTTATTTGTTCATGGCCTTAAGACTAACCTCATAAGCATAAGTCAACTTTGTGATAGTGGTTATTCAGTTAATTTTTCATCTGATAAATGTACTGTAACTGACGAGAACCATGCTTTCTTTTTAAAAGGGGTTAGGTCAGAAAACAATTGTTATGTAGTGTTGGGTTATACTAATAAGGATCTAAATAGGGGAAAAAACACCTAGAGGGGGGTGAATAGGTGTAAACAATAAACACTCAAAAAATCATTGCGCAAATAAACCCAATGCGGAAAAATAAAATAACACGCAAGATTTTTACGTGGAAAAACTCCAAACCGGAGTAAAAAACCACGGGACCGATAACACGGCGAAATCCACTAGAGTTAACACACGTACAAGGTGATATACCGTACTCACAGACGACTCAACCTTTTCCATACGCCCCTAGTCGATCTTCTCCGCTCGCTCCACGACGCTTCTCGAATCCACGATCCGCGCCCAACGCTGAATCCACAGCGTCCAACGTCGAGTCCACGACGTCCAACCGAATCCACGGTCTTCACCCAATGGTACGCTTCGAATCCACGAACGCACCTCGCTCCGAATCCACGAGAGCGGTAGCACCTTGAATCCACAAGGCCACGCGAGTCCACGCGCCGATTTTGGGGTAAATCGTTGTTTGTTTTGGGTGGTGATGATCCGCCGAATACTTAGATTAAAGATAGATCGGAAATACCATCTAAGTATTCATTGATTTGATTCTACTCAAAATGTGAGTATGAAAAACCTAGAATCAAATCAATCAATATAGATGAAGAACCATTGAATAGATCTAATGATTTCCGTTCTTCTCTATATATGTGGATTTTTCTTTTCGGCTATCTTTTTCTATTATTTTCGATATGAATCCCTATAGCCGATATATTGCGGATGCCCTAGAAATGAAAAGAAAGGGCTATTTATAGGTTAGAAACCCTAGGAAGAATATTCGGATCAAAAACAGCCTTTTCTGGAAAGTTTTACCGACGGCGATCCGGATTGGATTTGGCGATCCGGATTGCAGAAGCACAAAAGACGATTTCCAGAAAATTGCTTGTTCGGGATCCGGATCGTAGTCCCCGATCCGGATTGTTCATACAGTTTCACCAAAATGCCATGTTCGGGATCCGGATTGCAGAAGCTGTGATCCGGATTGAAACTGTGTATGAACAAAACACCTTCGGGATCCGGATTGCAAAGCCCGATCCGGATCCTGAACATGTCCCATGTCCAGTTTTTGATGTTTAAGCAATTAAAACCTCTTCCAGGTGTTTCTACACTATAAGAAGTATTCGGATCATCAAAATTCTTTAGTTAAACGTACCTGATCCTTTTGAATTCTTCTTTCTTGAGATTGAGGTATATGATCCAAAGTTTCTTCATCTTCAATCTTCAAGACTTAATACATTCACGAAATACGCCAACTCAAATTCCGTAACAATCTCCCCCTTTGGCGGTTTCGTGACAAAACACAAATCCACAAAAGAAAATTCAAAAAGATATTTTTGTTGCTATCACCATACAACAAAAATTTACAAAAGAGTTCCAGAAATTAAATACATGAGATAAACTCCTAAAACAGACTCTAGACTTAGACATCTGTACTCTCTGCACAAGTAAAGCATTCTTGACAAACAAAAGCGTTAGAAACCTCAAGAATTGAAACATACAAAACCAAATACAGAGATAGAGTTTATTCTCATCATGACATTTGAAAAATCAGATATGTGAGAGAATCATAGTTAAAACCTACATATCTTCTAATCATTCAAGAGCCAAATGTCAAATTATGTTAGTCCAACATCAACTTGTTAGTAATATACATGCCCAAATAGTTAGTCAAATAGTTAGTAGAGGCATGCCACAAATCACAAAAGAGAAACCAAAGTTGAAGTTGAGATCATACTTACCTTTTCACCTAGCTGATATTCACAATCATCATTCATTGTTCAAAGTTCTCTCTAACTCTCTCTCCCCCTTTTTGTCACAAAACAAGCCAAAATGTAGCATAAACTACGAAAAGTAAGGAGAGTTAAAAAGTTCTATAACATAAGAAGCAACAGTAAGTTCTAAGAACTAAAACGAAACCTGAAGAACCTAAGAACTAAAAGCTGCAAGAGAGTAAAGTCATAGAAAAAGTCAACAAAAGTGCTGCTCAGTCTGAAGAATCTGAACTTGTACAGCTCAGTTTGCTCAAAATTCCCTTGAACATCTTTGAAATATTGGAATGTTTCTTCTTGATCTTTTTATGTTCAGTGGAAAGCTGCTGAAGTTCTTCCGACATTCTTTGTTGTTCAGCAGAGAGTTTTCGCTGTTCCTGGCGAAGCATTTCCAGTTCATTTGTGCTCGTAGTCCCTCTCCTTGAATGTGATGGGTGCTGTGTAGATGCAGAAGGTGCATCTGGTCCCATAACCCATGGAGATTCAGTTTGTAGAGCACCAGAAAGTGAGCGTGCTCTAGTGAGAGGCTCAGTAATCTGAATGCCTGTACTTTTCCTGCTGGTACTTTTTCGTCTTGTATATTGTCTTGTCGTTGAAGCAGATTTCTTTAGCCTTTTGTTCTTCAAATACTGCCTGTCCTCCTCATCAATTTTCTGTTGAACTTCTTTGAAGAATTCTTCCCATTCTTCATCATCAAAGTCTGAACTATCATCATTTTTTGTCTTGTCGCGAGGAGGACTATCTTGTTCCTTTTTGACAGTGGCACGGGTGTGCACCATAGTGACCAACAACAGGATTAGCCATAAGAGTGCCATTGATCTGAGTGCTTTGAGAAAATGTCCTGTGAAGAGTAACTCAAGAACATATGAAAAATTGTCAATTTTGAAAAATTTGAAAACATTGTACCTAGACAATCATAATCATGTAGAGAAGCTAAGAATCAAATTAGTTTTGCAAAAAGAATTTTAAAAATAGATCAATTCCATGATTTTCAAAAATTCCTCTTTTATGCCCTAAAACCGAATTTTTAGAAATCGAAGCCTAAAAACTCGTTAATCAAGAGAAAACCCAGCATAAAAGCAAAACTAATTGACCCAGAGTTCTTATTTCAAAAGAAATTTGATCAAAAACCATTCACAAACGAAAAAGATCCAACTTTTCAACTCACGTTTGATGAAAAACAGAAAAACTGTGAAAAACCGAGTTTTGATCAATAAAACTTACTTGAATCCGAAGAACTTTGAGTTTGGAAGCTCCAAGAAGCAAGAAATCTAGAGAGAGAAACTCTAGAAGCTTGAAAACCAAAGATTAGGGTAAAAGAAATCAAATCTCCTTGTTCTATATAAAACCCTAGCCGTGATCCGGATCGGATCGAGAATGTGATCCGGATCGGCTACCCGCAGGAAAATCCTGCGTTCGGGATCCGGATCACTTGCCCCGATCCGGATCGGCTACACCTTTTTCTTCAGAAAAATTTAGAAAAATACAATAAAATCCAGAAAAAGTATGTAAGCACTTTACCATGTCAACTTTAAACAAATGACATCGTTTCATACAACAAGAAATAGATTATGAAAATCTATCAAAAATATCCAAAAATGAAACGAAAATTTACGAAAGTTAAAACACTTAAAGTTGAACAACTTCAATTACATCTATCCTGATCTTATGTGTAATGCCTTTATCAAATCATCAATTTCAGTAAAGAAAATGAAATACCAAGATCAATAGATGTTTGAAATCCCAGATAAGTTAGATAATATATCTAGACAATCTGTTGAAGGAGTGGCTCTTTGAGCATCTTTTATCAAAAATCCCACCTTATACCAACCATGAAATACGACTGAGTCAAGTATTTCAATATGAATTTTCAACAATTTTTCAACAAAAATTTGCTTTTCATTCATGGAGTTTTTTTTTTCATTTTCTCCATGTGGTGGTAGTTTTCACACTCCTCATTGGGATGTAACTCTTTCCACATCTTTTGAGCATTTCACATTTCATTGACTCCCCCTCAATTGGCTATCAATTATTTAATATATAAGGTATTCAACCAAACCATTGATCTCGAATTCATACTCGACTAAGCAATCAAATATGATAATGACTATACCAAGAGATCATTGAGAGAGAAATTGACTTTGATCACTTAAAAGATGGTTTAATTAACGTAAATGATCATTGCAACATTGAAATATTATGACATCAAAAGCATAATAAATTTCTAAATGCATAAAAGGATGCAATTAAAGTCAATTATGATTTATGCTCAATTAATGTCCTATGTACAAACATAGATAAAGAACAAAACAAAAACAAAAACAAAACCTAACCTAAGCAAAGGTTTCAAAAGAGTTTATTTCAAGGAAAGCATGCCAATTGCTTTACGCAAGTGAATAAAACGTTTTTGATCCAAAGGTTTTGTTAAGATATCAGCTAATTGATCCTCAGTTGAAATATATGACAGTTGAAGAATGTTTGATTCAACTAGCTCTCTAAGAAAATGATATCTAAGTTCAATATGTTTTGTTCTAGAGTGCAACACAGGGTTTTTAGAAATGTTAATAGCACTAGTGTTGTCACATAAAATGGTTACCGAAGATGTTGAAATCCGGAAATCGCTCAACACGCTTTTCATCCAAATCAATTGGGTTGAACAACTTCCTGCAGAAATGTACTCCGCTTCGGCAGTCGAGAGTGCTATGCAGTTCTGCTTTTTACTGTGCCATGCAACAAGGCAGTGGCCAAGATAGAAGCATGCACCACTCGTGCTTTTCCGGTCATCCACCGATCCAGCCCAATCGGCATCTGAGTATCCAACAATATCCAAAGTCGTTCCCATAGGATACCAAATTCCGAAATTGATTGTACCTTTGATATACCGGATGATCCGTTTCACCGCTTTCAGGTGAACCTCCTTCGGTGCTGATTGATATCTCGCACAAATCCCAACACTGAAGGATATATCCGGGCGACTAGCCGTGAGATATAGTAGACTTCCAATCATACTGCGGTACAGTTTCTCGTCTACATTCTCACTTTGTGATTCACTTCCAAGTCCCTTATGGCTAGTTCCCATTGGAGTCGGAAAATCCTTAGAATTTTCAAGATCAAACTTTTTGACCAACTCCAGTGCATACTTGGATTGACACAAGTGAATTCCTTCATCGTTTTGTTTAACTTGTAATCCAAGAAAATAATTCAATTCGCCCATCATGGACATCTCAAATTCGCTTTCCATGGTCTCCGCGAATTTAGAAGCATCATTATCTCTTGTTGCTCCAAAAACAATGTCATCGACATAGATTTGAGCAACTATGAAATTGTTTTGATAATGCTTCACAAAGAGAGTCCTGTCAGCTCCCCCTCGAGTGTAGCCCTTTTCCAAAAGGTGCTTTGTCAACCTTTCGTACCATGCTCGCGGTGCTTGTTTCAGACCGTAAAGAGCCTTTTTCAGACGAAAAACATGGTTAGGTAGTTTATGATCCACAAAACCTTTCGGTTGAGCTACATAAACTTCCTCATTTAAAAATCCATTTAAAAAGGCGCTCTTAACGTCCATTTGAAATAATTTGATTTTAAAATGACAAGCAATCGCAAACAATATACGAATGGACTCGAGTCTAGCTACAGGGGCGAAAGTTTCATCAAAGTCTATACCTTCTACTTGAGAATAGCCTTGAGCAACTAACCTTGCTTTGTTCCTGATGATAGTACCTTCTTCGTTTTTCTTGTTCTTGAAGATCCATTTGGTACCTATCACATTGTGTTGCTTCGGAGGCTTCGTCAGTTCCCAGACTTTGTTTCGCTCGAATTGATGGAGCTCTTCCTGCATTGCTTTAATCCAGTAATCATCTTGGAGAGCTTCATCAACATTCCTTGGTTCGATTTGAGATACATAGCATGCAAATCCGCAAACCAATTGTCTCCGTGTTCTAACTCCTTCTTGTGGATCTCCAATTATGTTCGATTCAGGGTGATCCTTGGAGATGCGTAACGTTTGAGGTAGAGGAGTAGGCGGAGGTACACGAGATGATTCCTGCACATCAGATAAGCTTGAAGAACCGTTAGATGCATCAACATTATTATCGAAAGAATTGTTAGAAGAAGATGCATTAGCAGGTGTATCATCATCAAGAGAGATATCGAGGGTAGATTTTTCAGATTCAAAGTGAAAAGCTTCATCTACCTTAACATTTATCGATTCTACGATCGTCTTAGATTCTAAGTTAAAAACTCGATATGCTCTGCTGTTTGTAGAATAACCTAAGAAAATCCCTTCGTCACTTCGAGAGTCAAATTTTCCAAGATTCTCACGATCACGTAAAATAAAACACCGACTCCCAAAGATACGAAAATATTTGATGTTAGGTTTTCTACAAAACCAAAGTTCATATGGTGTATTCAATGTCCCCGGGCGCAAATACACGCGATTGATAACATAAACAGCAGTGTTCACCGCTTCAGCCCAAAAATATAAAGGTAAGTTCCGGCTGTGAAGCATAACACGTGCCATTTCCTGTACGACCCTGTTTTTGCGCTCGACTACACCATTTTGTTGAGGTGTGTAAGGTGCGGAGAATTCATGTTTAATGCCATTAGAAGTGCAAAAATCAATGAATTTGGAATTTATGAATTCCCCACCTCTATCACTCCTAACTCGAGTAATCCTTTCATTCTTTTCAATCATAATACGATTGCAGATTTCGAGAAAAGAATCAAAGGTATCAGCTTTTTCTTTTAAAAAGGCTACCCAAGTATATCTAGAAAAATCATCAACCAATAAGAAAATATACCATTTACCTCCCAGAGATGGTTGACGAGTTGGCCCCATTAAGTCCATATGCAAAAGTTCCAAAGGCCGTTTTGTACCTATGTGGTTCAAGTTCTTGTGTGCAGTCCTAGACTGTTTTCCCTTTTGGCAACCGCCACACACAAGGTTTTGTTCAAAAGAAAGTTTCGGAACCCCCTTGACCACATCTTTATTTGAAATTCTAGCAAGTTCCTTAAAGTTTATGTGACCTAGCCTTTCATGCCAAAGTGTTTCATTTTTCAAAGATGCTAGGTTACATTTTTCAGAAATCTTAGAAGGAACTACATAACAATTGTTTTCTGATCTAACCCCCTTTAAAAAGAAAGCATGGTTCATGTCAGTTACAGTGCATTTATCAGATGAAAAATTAACTGAATAACCACTATCACACAGTTGACTTATGCTTATGAGGTTAGTCTTAAGGCCATGAACAAATAACACATTATCTAGAACCGGGCCATCTGGAATAGCTACCGTTCCCTTTCCAACAATTTTGGAAGACCGACCATCTCCGAAAACAACAAGTCCTCCGGAGTTTTTCTCAAAAGTTTGAAAACAGTTTTTATCGCCGGTCATATGACGGGAACACCCGCTATCCAGATACCAAGACGAACTATCATATGCATGCAAGGAAACATTGGTAGCAAGACAGGGAAAGATTTCACCTTTGCGCACCCAAACCTTTTTGGATGCGTCGGTAATGGTCGTGAAGTTGATTTCCTAGGTGAGAGCGTCTTGCTTGAAGAATTGCTGCTCCTTGATGATGTCGTCTTGAGCGGTGTACTACCAAGGCTCTTTTCCGTCAATTTGATTGGAGTTGTTTTCCGAGGAATAGCCCTTTTGGTAGTCATTGCAAGATGTGCTTGAGGTGTGCGTTTGGCTCCAGTCTTGCAATTTCTTCTTATGTGCCCTGAAATGCCACAACGAAAACATACCTTGGTTCTTGTCGATTCCGAAGATGATGTAGTAGGTTCGTTGTCGTTGCTTGTCGTGAACACCGGTGTCGGAGGAGGAGATACCGACTGAGGCACAAATACTGTACCACTCGAACTTGGAATGTCTCCAGTTTGAGTGTATCCGAGGCCGAACTTGTTTCTTTGACCGAGACCAAGAAGTCTGTCCAACTTACTCCTTCCAGAAGAAAATCTCTGTAAGTCATCCTTTAGTTGGCGTATGGTCTCTGTCATTTCCAATTTTTCCTGTCGAGCCTCGCCGTAGAGCTTCAAGAAGTAATTCGCTTTGTTCACCATATCTATATAATTCTTCTCGAAATGCTCATTGGACTCTTGAAGGGAAACATTTGTCTTAATCAGATTGTCCCTTTCCACTTCAAGATCGGTTGAGATAGAGGTTACTCTTTTTACTTCATCTTCAAGATCCTGCAATCTCTCTTTCAACCCCTTGTTTTGCTTAGCCAGTTTCTTTGAATCCCTCAAAAGTTATGGTAGGCTAAAACAAAATCTTCACCTTCCGAATCATCTGATTCATCGTCCGTTGCAATCTTTTCCACAGTGGAGTTGGACAGTGAGTCGGATGTACTTGCCATTAAGCACATGAAGGATGAAGATGTGGTGGACGCGTGGAAAGCTGTCGCGTTGTCTTCTTCATCACTTGACGATGACTCATTTGACGTGGAGTTGTCATCCCAAGTAACGACTTGCATCGCTTTCTTCTTAGCCGGATTCTTGTTGGGACATTCCGTTGCTATGTGGCCGTAGCCTCGACATTTGAAACACTGAACTTGTCCCTCAGAACTTTTCTTATCCTTTGAGAAGTTCTCTTGCTTCTTGACTTGTAGCTTGAAGAACCCTTGCCTTTCTTCGACTTTCCGAAGGATGGAGTTTTGCTTGAATTTCCCCTTCGAAAGTTGCGGCGAAACTTCCTTGTCAAGAGAGCGAGCTGCTTCTCAAAGTCCTCCATAGAAATGTTCTCGTCGTCGTCCGAGGAGGATGAATCCGCGTCTTCTTCTTTAGTTGATTTCAATGCGTAACCTGAAGACTTAGAAGAGGATGCCTTTCCAGAAGAATAGTTAGTAGGAAAAGTCATTTCATAAGTTTGTAAAGCACCTACTAATTCTTCTACACGCATTTCGTCCGGGTGTTTAATTGTTTCAATGGCTGCGACCTTCGGGCGAAATCGTTCAGGAAGAGTTCTTAGAATTTTTCTTACAACTTTAAATTCTGGAATCTTCTCTCCCAAGTTAGCACATGAGTTCACGATGTCTTGCAATCGTGTGTAATAGTCAGTGAAGGATTCATTCTCTGCCATAGAGATAGAGTCAAACTTGCTCGTAAGCATTTGCAGTTTCTGAATCTTCACTAGGTTAGTTCCCTCATGCGTAACTTGAAGAACATCCCAGATTTCTTTCGCAGTCTCACATGCCGAGACGCGAGAGAACTCAGTTTGTGACAAAGCATTAAATAGAGCATTAATCCCTTTGCCATTGTAAGAAGATAAGTCTATCTCTTCCTTGGTCCATTTCGACCTAGGTTTTAAGGTGCGAACATCATCTAAAATTTCAGTTGGATTAGACCATCCTAATTCAATTGATTGCCACACCCTTTCGTCGATGGAAATTAAAAAGGCTTTCATCCGTACTTTCCAGTACGCATAATTTGTTCCATCAAAGAAAGGGGGTCGATTGATGTTTCCACCTTCAACCATTGTTTACAACCCTATTCCCGCTCTGATACCACTTGTTGGGTTTAGGTTAATAAGGATCTAAATAGGGGAAAAAACACCTAGAGGGGGGTGAATAGGTGTAAACAATAAACACTCAAAAATCATTGTGCGATAAAACCCAATGCGGAAAAATAAAAGAACACACAAGATTTTTACGTGGAAAAACTCCAAACCGGAGTAAAAAACCACGGGACCGATAACACGGCGAAATCCACTAGAATTAACACACGTACAAGGTGATATAACGTACTCACAGACGACTCAACCTTTTACCATACGCTCCTAGTAGATCTTCTCCGCTCGCTCCACGACGCTTCTCGAATCCACGATCCGCGCCCAACGCTGAATCCACAGCGTCCAACGTCGAGTCCACGACGTCCGACCGAATCCACGGTCTTCACCCAATGGCACGCTTCGAATCCACGAACGCACCTCGCTCCGAATCCACGAGAGCGATTGCACCTTGAATCCACAAGGCCACGCGAGTCCACGCGCCGATTTTGGGGTAAATCGTTGTTTGTTTGGGTGGTGATGATCCGCCGAATACTTAGATCAAGAGTAGATCGGAAATACCATCTAAGTATTCATTAGTTTGATTCAACTCAAGATATGAGTATGAAAACCTAGAATCAAACTAATCAATATAGATGAAGAACCATAGAATAGATCTAATGATTTCCGTTCTTCTCTATATGTGGATCTAAGGCCGTATAAAATGATATTTGAAAATGACGGCTCTTTTTCCGATGCCCTAGAAATGAAATGGAAGGGCTATTTATAGGTTAGAAACCCTAGGAAGAATATTCGGATCAAAAACAAACTTTTCTGGAAAGTTTTACCGACGGCGATCCGGATTGGATAAGCCACGATCCGGATCGCAGACGCACAGAATGCAGTTTCCAGAAAATCACCTGTTCGGGATCCGGATCATAATCCACGATCCGGATCGTTCATACATTTTCACAAAACACCCCATTCGGGATCCGGACTGTCCAAGCTGTGATCCGGATTGCAGCAATGTATGAACGAACACCCTTCGGGATCCGGATTGAAAGTCCACGATCCGGATCCTGAACATGTCCCATGTCCAGTTTTTGATGAATATGCAATTAAAACCTCTTCCAGGTGTTTCTACACTATAAGAAGTATTCGGATCATCAAAATTATTTAGTTAAACGTACCTGATCCTTTTGAATTCTTCTTTCTTGAGATTGAGGTATATGATCCAAAGTTTCTTCATCTTCAATCTTCAAGACTTAATACAAATTTCACGAAATACGCACAACTCAAATTCCGTAGACAGAAAACAATTGTTATGTAGTTCCTACTAAGATTTCTGAAAAATGTAACCTAGCATCTTTGAAAAATGAAACACTTTGGCATGAAAGGCTAGGTCACATAAACTTTAAGGAACTTGCTAGAATTTCGAACAAAGATGTGGTCAAGGGGGTTCCGAAACTTTCTTTTGAACAAAACCTTGTGTGTGGCGGTTGCCAAAAGGAAAACAGTCTAGGACTGCACACAAGAACTTGAACCACATAGGTACAAAACGGCCTTTGGAACTTTTGCATATGGACTTAATGGGGCCAACTCGTCAACCATCTCTGGGAGGTAAATGGTATATTTTCTTGTTGGTTGATGATTTTCTAGATATACTTGGGTAGCTTTCTTAAAAGAAAAAGCTGATACCTTTGATTCTTTTCTCGAAATCTGCAATCGTATTATGATTGAAAAGAATGAAAGGATTACTCGAGTTAGGAGTGATAGAGGTGGGGAATTCATAAATTCCAAATTCATTGATTTTTGCACTTCTAATGGCATTAAACATGAATTCTCCGCACCTTACACACCTCAACAAAATGGTGTAGTCGAGCGCAAAAACAGGGTCGTACAGGAAATGGCACGTGTTATGCTTCACAGCCGGAACTTACCTTTTTATTTTTGGGCTGAAGCGGTGAACACTGCTGTTTATGTTATTAATCGCGTGTATTTGCGCCCGGGGACATTGAATACACCATATGAACTTTGGTTTTGTAGAAAACCTAACATCAAATATTTTCGCATCTTTGGGAGTCGGTGTTTTATTTTACGTGATCGTGAGAATCTTGGAAAATTTGACTCTCGAAGTGACGAAGGGATTTTCTTAGGTTATTCTACAAACAGCAGAGCATATCGAGTTTTTAACTTAGAATCTAAGACGATCGTAGAATCGATAAATGTTAAGGTAGATGAAGCTTTTCACTTTGAATCTGAAAAATCTACCCTCGATATCTCTCTTGATGATGATACACCTGCTAATGCATCTTCTTCTAACAATTCTTTCGATAATAATGTTGATGCATCTAACGGTTCTTCAAGTTTATCTGATGTGCAGGAATCATCTCGTGTACCTCCGTCTACTCCTCTACCTCAAACGTTACGCATCTCCAAGGATCACCCTGAATCGAACATCATTGGAGATCCACAAGAAGGAGTTAGAACACGGAGACAATTGGTTTGCGGATTTGCATGCTATGTATCTCAAATCGAACCAAGGAATGTTGATGAAGCTCTCCAAGATGACTACTGGATTAAAGCAATGCAGGAAGAGCTCCATCAATTTGAGCGAAACAAAGTCTGGGAATTAACGAAGCCTCCGAAGCAACACAATGTGATAGGTACCAAATGGATCTTCAAGAACAAGAAAAATGAAGAAGGTACTATCATCAGGAACAAAGCAAGGTTAGTTGCTCAAGGCTACTCTCAAGTAGAAGGTATAGACTTTGATGAAACTTTCGCCCCTGTAGCTAGACTCGAGTCCATTCGTATATTGTTTGCGATAGCTTGTCATTTTAAAATCAGATTATTTCAAATGGACGTTAAGAGCGCCTTTTTAAATGGGTTTTTAAATGAGGAAGTTTATGTGGCTCAACCGAAAGGTTTTGTGGATCATAAACTACCTAACCATGTTTTTCGTCTGAAAAAGGCTCTTTACGGTCTGAAACAAGCACCGCGAGCATGGTACGAAAGGTTGACAAAGCACCTTTTGGAAAAGGGCTACACTCGAGGGGGAGCTGACAGGACTCTCTTTGTGAAGCATTATCAAAACAATTTCATAGTTGCTCAAATCTATGTCGATGACATTGTTTTTGGCGCAACAAGAGATAATGATGCTTCTAAATTCGCGGAGACCATGGAAAGCGAATTTGAGATGTCCATGATGGGCGAATTGAATTATTTTCTTGGATTACAAGTTAAACAAAACGATGAAGGAATTCACTTGTGTCAATCCAAGTATGCACTGGAGTTGGTCAAAAAGTTTGATCTTGAAAATTCTAAGGATTTTCCGACTCCAATGGGAACTAGCCATAAGGGACTTGGAAGTGAATCACATAGTGAGAATGTAGACGAGAAACTGTATCGCAGTATGATTGGAAGTCTACTATATCTCACGGCTAGTCGCCCGGATATATCCTTCAGTGTTGGGATTTGTGCGAGATATCAATCAGCACCGAAGGAGGTTCACCTGAAAGCGGTGAAACGGATCATCCGGTATATCAAAGGTACAATCAATTTCGGAATTTGGTATCCTATGGGAACGACTTTGGATATTGTTGGATACTCAGATGCCGATTGGGCTGGATCAGTGGATGACCGGAAAAGCACGAGTGGTGCATGCTTCTATCTTGGCCATTGCCTTGTTGCATGGCACAGTAAAAAGCAGAATTGCATAGCACTCTCGACTGCCGAAGCGGAGTACATTTCTGCAGGAAGTTGTTCAACCCAATTGATTTGGATGAAAAGCGTGTTGAGCGATTTCCGGATTTCAGCATCTTCGGTAACCATTTTATGTGACAACACTAGTGCTATTAACATTTCAAAAAACCCTGTGTTGCACTCTAGAACAAAACATATTGAACTTAGATATCATTTTCTTAGAGAGCTAGTTGAATCAAACATTCTTCAACTGTCATATATTTCAACTGAGGATCAATTAGCTGATATCTTAACAAAACCTTTGGATCAAAAACGTTTTATTCACTTGCGTAAAGCAATTGGCATGCTTTCCTTGAAATAACCTTTTTGAAACCTTTGCTTAGGTTAGGTTTTGTTTTTGTTTTTGTTTTGTTCTTTATCTATGTTTTGTACATAGGACATTAATTGAGCATAAATCATAATTGACTTTAATTGCATCCTTTTATGCATTTAGAAATTTATTATGCTTTGATGTCATAATATTTCAATGTTGCAATGATCATTTACGTTAATTAAACCATCTTTTAAGTGATCAAAGTCAATTTCTCTCTCAATGATCTCTTGGTATAGTCATTATCATATTTGATTGCTTAGTCGAGTATGAATTCGAGATCAATGGTTTGGTTGAATACTTATATATTAAATAATTGATAGCCAATTGAGGGGGAGTCAATGAAATGTAAAATGCTCAAAAGATGTGGAAAGAGTTACATCCCAATGAGGAGTGTGAAAACTACCACCACATGGAGAAAAGAAAGAAAAAGATACTCCATGAATGAAAAGCAAATTTTGTTTTGAAAATTGTTGATGAAATTCATATTGAAATACTTGACTCAGTCGTATTTCATGGTTGGTATAAGGTGGGATTTTTAGTAAAAGATGCTCAAAGAGCCACTCCTTCAACAGATTGTCTAGATATATTATCTAACTTATCTGGGATTTCAAACATCTATTGATCTTGGTATTTCATTTTCTTTACCAAAATTGATGATTTGATAAAGGCATTACACATAAGATCAGGATAGATGTAATTGAAGTTGTTCAACTTTAAGTGTTTTAACTTTCGTAAATTTTCGTTTCATTTTTGGGTATTTTTGATAGATTTTGCATAATCTATTTCTTGTTGTATGAAACGATGTCTTTTGTTTAAAGTTGACATGGTAAAGTGCTTACATACTTTTTCTGGATTTTATGGAATTTTTCTGAATTTTTCTGGAGAAAAAGTTGAAGCCGATCCGGATCGGGGTAAGTGATCCGGATCCCGAACGCAGGATTCTTCCTGCGGGTAGCCGATCCGGATCACATTCTCGATCCGATCCGGATCACGGCTAGGGTTTTTATAAGAACAAAGAGGATTCAATTTCTTTTACCCTAATCTTTTGTTCTAAAATCTCTAGAGCTTCTCTCTCTAGATTTCTTGCTTCTTGGAGCTTCCAAACTCAAAGTTCTTCGGATTCAAGTAAGTTTTATTGATCAAAACTCGGTTTTTACAGTTTTTCTTCATACGTGAGTTGAAAAATTGGAATTTTTTCGTTTGTGGATGTTTTTTGATCAAATTTCTTTTGAAATAAGAACTCTGGGTCAATTAGTTTTGCTTTTATGCTGGGTTTTCTCAAGATAAACGAGTTTTTAGGCTTCGATTTCTAAAAATTCTGGTTTAGGGCATAAAAGAGGAATTTTTGAAAATCATGGAATTGATCTATTTTTAAAATTCTTTTTGGAAAACTAATTTGATTCTTGGCTTCTCTACATGATTATGATTGTCTAGGTACAATTTTTCAAATTTTTCAAAATTGACGATTTTTCATATGTTCTTGAGTTGGGTTTCACAGGACTTTTTCTCGAAACTCAAAGCACTCACGTCAATGGCACTCTCTTGGTTGATCCTGCTACTGGTTACGATGGTACTTACACGAGCAACCAACAAACTGAAACGAGCCAAGAAACTCCAACGAAAGGGTGAAGTGGAAGTTATAAGTGACACAGAACTTGAAGAAAACCCTGATGAAGTACACTGGGATATGTTGACAGATGATGATGATGATGAGGTATTGCCTACTAAATCTAAACAAAAAGGAAAAGCACCCATGGACACTGGGAAAGCTCCTATGTTTGCTCCAACTATCTCTGTGAAACGGAAACGACTTGCTCGACGTTATGGATTAAGACGAGACACTAATATTGACACACCATTAGCTCCTGATTCTCCGCCACGTGTTGAAGAGGTAGTCGTTAATACTGACCGTCTTCGAGCCTTTGAACGACGTGAATGCATCGGAGAACGTCATGTCAACATTGAAGCCCTTCGCAATCATTCACCAGAATTTGGAACCTTAATTGAGCAAGCGTCTCTTATTCAAATCTGCCGTTTCCCTGAACTTCTAGGATATTGTTTGTATCGTGTGAGAACCTTCTACACGAATGCGAGACATCTTCTCGAGAATGAAAATGGGTCTATGCATTTCTATACAAACATCCAAGGAATGAAGATTAAGATCACACCGCAGTTAATTGGTGAAGTGCTTGGAATGGAATCTAGCACATCGGGGGTTAACTTTTTGAAAGGAAAAAATTTGACAAGTGCATTGTGGCAAACGGTGGTCGATAGGATCTGTTTGGAAGGGACTCAATCCGTTGATGGCAAAAGTATCAGATCCAAACATCTACGACTGGAGTACCGATTTTTAAACTTTATAACGTGTTATAACATTCTGCCAAACATGCACACCAAGGTTGTGAGATGGGAGCGACTGCTATTCCTATATCTAATAGGACATCCCTCTGAGGCTATTGGATTGAACATGAATATTCCCTATATAATTTGGAACAGAATGTCAAGGTACATTGTGCATCCTCACCCCTCTGAGCGACTTCCGTTTCCTTTAATCATCATGAGGATCTTACAAAAGTTTGATATTGATGTAAGCTCAACATCATATCAGCACAGTTGCGGGATGATAGATGAATCAACAATTGTGAAGTCACTTCACAAATTGCCTCATGTTATTGGAAAGAAACCTTGTGACGGCACCTCAGCTTCAACACCTCGACAAGAACACGGCACGGATGATGAAGCATCATTGACTTCGATCTTCAAGTTGCAACAACAACTTTCCGTCAAGCAGGAACATATTTTGAAGGAACAACAAAGGATTGCCAATGAGCTTGAGATAACGACAGCAGCTCACATTACCATCACGAAGAAGATAAATTCAATGGACAAGCGGATGCGAAAGATACTGTCTAACATGGGTTGCACAAATTCTGACGACTCTAATTCTGCCGACTGACCTTTTTTTAACTCGGTTTCTTTTCTTTTTGTGCAGGATTTTACGTTTTTAGTCTTATTGATACTTTTAGTTTAGTTCTCAGTTTGTGCATATTGATAGAACTTTTTTTTAAACTCTCCTTACATATTGTAGCTCTTGCTACGTTTTGGCTTTGTTTTGTGACAAAAAGGGGGAGAGAGAGTTAGAGAGAACTCTGAACAATGAAACAATGATCTTTGTGAATATCAAGGTAAGTATTTTCAACTCAACTTTGTTTTTTTTTTTTGTTGATTGTTGCATGCTTCTACTAACTATTCGACTAACTATTTGGGCATGTAATATGACTAACAAGTTGATGTTGGACTAACATACTTTGACATTTGGTTTTTGAATGCTTAGAAGATATGTTGGTTTTAACTATGATTCTTTTACATATCTGAATTTTTCAAATGTCATGATGAGAATAAACTCTATCTCTGTAATTGGTTTTGTATGTTTCAATTCTTGAGGTATCTAACGATTTCTTTGTCAAGAATGATTTCTGTGTGCAGAGATTACAGATGTCTAAGTCTAGAGTCTGTCTTAGGAGTTTATCTCATGTTTTTAATTTCTGGATCTCTTTTGTAAATTTTTGTTGTATGGTGATAGCAACAAAAATATCTTTTTGAATTTTCTTTTGTGGATTTGTGTTTTGTCACGAAACCGCCAAAGGGGGAGATTGTTACGGAATTTGAGTTGGCGTATTTCGTGAATGTATTAAGTCTTGAAGATTGAAGATGAAGAAACTTTGGATCATATACCTCAATCTCAAGAAAGAAGAATTCAAAAGGATCAGGTACGTTTAACTAAAGAATTTTGATGATCCGAATACTTCTTATAGTGTAGAAACACCTGGAAGAGGTTTTATTTGCTTAATCATCAAAAACTGGACATGGGACATGTTCAGGATCCGGATCAGGCTTGCAATCCGGATCCCGAAGGGTGTTCGTTCATACACTGGTTCAATCCGGATCGCAGCATTCCATGATCCGGATCCCGAACATAGTTTTACCTATTTGCTTGAACGATCCGGATCAGGAATTGCAATCCGGATCCCGAACATGATGTTTTGGTAAAACTGTATGAACGATCCGGATCGGGGACTACGATCCGGATCCCGAACAAGCAATTTTCTGGAAACCGTCTTTTGTGCTTCTGCAATCCGGATCGTCAAATCCAATCCGGATCGCCGTCGGTATTTCTTTCCAGAAAAGGCTGTTTTTGATCCGAATATTCTTCCTAGGGTTTCTAACCTATAAATAGGCCCTATGGTCATTTTTCTAGGGCATCCAAATAGAGCCGTCATTATCAAATATCATTTTATACGAAAAGATCCACATATAGAGAAGAACGGAAATCAATAGATTTATTCTATGTTTCTTCATCTATATTGATTGATTTGATTCTAGGTTTTCCATACTCACATTTTGAGTAGAATCAAATCAATGAATACTTAGATGGTATTTCCGATCTATCTTTAATCTAAGTATTCGGCGGATCATCACCACCCAAACAAACAACGATTTACCCCAAAATCGGCGCGTGGACTCGCGTGGCCTTGTGGATTCAAGGTGCAACCGCTCTCGTGGATTCGGAGCGTGCCACTGGGTGAAGACCGTGGATTCGGTTGGACGTCGTGGACTCGACGTTGGACGCTGTGGATTCAGCGTTGGGCGCGGATC
>JAQOTM010000286.1:219353-261621 GCA_029168755.2 Tillandsia fasciculata | reverse complement strand
GCATAATTACATTTTTATCTAACAATTGAAGCGACTGCGGTCGCGGGGTACACGCCGATCTCGGCAAATCCGGTTTCGGATGCTGCACGTACACAGGCGGATTGGCCTCCGCATGGGTGTACTTTTCCGAAAGAGTGGTCTTTTTGACCCGTGTGCCTCACAAAGGAGTGGGAGCCATGAGGACCTCTTCGCGCCAGCTGAAAATAGCACATCAGCACCGCGAAAGGGGTAAAAGCATCAAAGAGGTGATTGTGCACGAGGGGAGACTTTAGTCTCTCCGACAGGTACTCTGGGGTTGGTGCCCAACTTAATTGATAAATCTGGGGTTGGTGCCCAGTTTAAAATATGCACAGGGTTTCAACGAAAGATTTCGGTGTACTCGGGTTATTCGGTTCGTTTTTTCTTCTTTGCTATTATTAGACATCTACTTTGTTTGTCACTGACTTTACCCACTCCGTGACAGGTGCTACTAGGTGCGTTAGCCGGGATGGCGGTGAGACTGCGTCGCGAGGACCGTAGTCAGGACACTTGGTTTTCTATCTCATTTCCCTTTTAGGCTTTAAATAGTTAATTTGCTTGTGGATTACTTTAGTTGTGGATTACTTTAGTTTTGGACATGTATTAGTTAGTTCTGTGGATGAGGTGTACTCATATGCTTTTGATACTTCTAGTGGTACTTTCTTACGCGGCACGTTTTCACGATAAACTAATTGATTGCGAAAATATTTTCTCAAAACAAGTGCCGTGTGGGCACGGATTTACAAACGCTGGGTTTTATCCTTTCCAAACGTTGACGCCGCTTTATAAACTTGTGTTGTTTGGTGATGTATGTCTACTGTATGGTTGTTGGTTGAAGTTTGATGTTGTAATTGAATTGCATGTTGTAAATGAGACGCCGTGCATATACAAAGGAGACTCCGTCCGTTGGCGGAGAGAATTTGTGTATGTGGCGGTCTGGCACGCACCGGGGATGAGGTTTATATTACCTTATTAAGAAAAAAAAAATGGACACGCAATTTTCCGCTTCGATTGACTCAAAAACCCCCGGGGCGTGACAGATTAAATGGTATCAGAGAAATGCAACCACAACCATAGTAGACGTGATCCACATCCACAGTGTAAGGTGCCACAAGCAAATTGGACATGAGATAACCAAGGTATAGGTGCGTAGTACGTGAGAGTACGGGGAAACGGGAACGTAATATAGGTGTAATCGTGAGACGGGGTGCTAGGGTTATAACCATAGGCTTGACATGGTTTCTTTGGTTACAGCGAACAATGGCTCGGACTAGATCGTCCACCGAGGATGCAGACGCAGACGGAGCGGCTCCGGCCGCCGCAGAGAACCAGCTCCTCCGGCGACAACTGCGGGAAATGGCCGGGCAGTTAGCGACACTGACGGAGCAGGTTCGCCAACTGACGCAGCGACAGGCGACCGCGCCAGCCGAGCGCGATCCGACTCCTCCGCCCGAAACCACCGCACCCACTATGGAACCGCAAGGGGCGGGTGGTACAACAACGGAACGACCCCCGGCCCCAAGGGAAGTACCCACCCCGACGACTTCGGGGCCCGTGTTGGGAGCGACAGCGGGAGAGGCAGGAACGACCCCAACTCTTGGGGGGTCCGCCACCGCAGGAGGGAACACAGAGCAGTGAGCGACGCGGAAAAGGATCAGGACGAATTTAACCGAGTTCAAGAAGCATGACCCTCCCACTTTCGAGGGAGAAACGACCGATCCGTGGGTCGTCGAGAAGTGGGTGGATACCATGGAAAAACTCTTCGAGGACCTTCTGATGGAGGAACATGAGCGGGTTCCACTAGCTGTCCACTTTCTTGAAGGGAATGCGCGCATCTGGTGGAAGACGGTACGTCCGGATCCGTCTACAAACGACCCGCTACCGACATGGTCGATCTTCAGAGAGGAGCTCTTCGGCGCGTTTTTCTCCAATAGCATTAAGCGGCAACTGGAAGACGACTTGAAGAACATTAGACAAGGGAACCGCTCGGTCGTGGAGTATCAAAGGGAGTTTGTAAGATTGGTTAATTGCGTCCCGTTTGCTATACGGGATGAACCCCACAAGGCCCGTCTTTTTGTTGATGGGCTACGGAGTGACATCTTCGAGATGGTTCAGGCAGCGGACTTGCGCACGTTCCGGGAGGTGGTGGACAGGGCCACCATCGTGGAGCGGGGGTTCGCTATCACTCGAGCTCGACGTGAGGGATCAGAGAATAACCGGGAGAAGAAGCGAACACAGACTTACCCGGGAGGGGGCCCTTCTGGTGGGAGCCGACCCCCAAAGTACCCCAAGACGCAACCAGGAAGCAAGAGTGCGCCTGCCGGGAAGCCACGACCAGCGAACAAGCCATGCGTTATTTGCGGAGCATCGCACCCAGTGACGGAATGCCCTAAGAGACAAGACCACTGTTATCGCTGCGGCAAACAGGGGCATTTCCGATTCAACTGCCCCCTGAACACTGGAGCGGCATCTTCCGCAGCTTCCACCGCGCCGGCGCAGGCACCAGGATGGGGTAGAGCGCCAACGGGAATGCCCTCACACCCTCCGGCGCCAAGATCAGGAGGGGAATCGCGACCGCAACCCGGAGGGAGACTCTACTCCATGGATCAGCACGGAGCGGTACCGCCAGAGGAAGTGGTAGCAGGTATTACCTCCGTTTCTAATTTTCGAGCTCGAACCTTGTTTGACACCGGAGCGACTTGCTCCTTCATCTCCCGCACTTTTGCACAAACACATGTGATAGAAAGTAGCCCTCTCGATGTTATGATGACCGTCCAGACACCTGGGGGACCAATCGCGGCGACTGGCCTGGTACCCTCGTGCTCAATAAGACTGGGAAGGTTGTCGTGCCCCTGGGATCTGGTGGTCATACCGCTAAAAGAATACGATGTGGTTTTGGGCATGGACTGGCTTAGCGAGTATCAGGCGGTCATCGACTGCGACAAGCGCCAGGTGCAACTACAGAAGCCGGGATTCCCGGAAAACGTGTACTTGGCATGTAAAAGCACTTCCTTTTTGTCTGTCATCTCCGCGTCGCGGGCTAGGAAGCTAATAGAGGGCGGGTGCGTGGCCTATCTAGCCTCGGTAGATTTAGCCACCCGACCCGTTCCCTCGCCTTCCGAAATTCCCGTCGTAAGGAATTTCCGGATGTATTTCCGGCGGAGCTCCCCGGAATGACGCCGGAGCGAGAGGTTGACTTCCCAATTGAGCTGCTTCCCGGCACCAAGCCCATCACCAAAGCACCGTACAGAATGGCCTTCGCGGAGTTGAAGGAACTCAAGGCGCAGTTGGAGGACCTTTTGGATAAGGGTTTTATCAGACCTAGCGCGTCACCCTGGGGCTCGCCCGTCCTGTTTGTGAGAAAGAAGGACGGTAGTCTCCGGTTGTGCATCGACTACCGGGAGATAAATAAGGTCACCGTCAAGAACAAGTACCCCCTGCCAAGGATCGACGATCTCTTCGACCAATTACAGGGGGCGACGGTATTTTCAAAAATTGACCTGCAGTCGGGCTATCATCAGGTCCGGGTTAAGGGGGAGGATATCCCCAAAATGGCTTTTCGCACTCGCTATGGCCATTACGAATTTACGGTAATGCCATTCGGGCTCACCAATGCCCCGGCGGTGTTTATGGACATGATGAACAGGATATTCAAACCCTTTCTGGACTTATTCGTGGTGGTCTTCATCGACGATATCCTCATCTACTCCCGTACAGACGAGGAACATGAAGAACATCTGTGTTACGGAATTTGAGTTGGCGTATTTCGTGAAGGTATTAAGTCTTGAAGATTGAAGATGAAGAAACTTTTGATCATATACCTCAATCTCAAGAAAGAAGAATTCAAAGGGATCAGGTACGTTTAACTAAAGATTTTTGATGATCCGAATACTTCTTATAGTGTAGAAACACCTGGAAGAATTTTTAATTGCTTAACATCAAAAACTGGACATGGGACATGTTCAGGATCCGGATCGGACTCGGCAATCCGGATCCCGAAGGGTGTTCGTTCATACACTGGTTCAATCCGGATCGCAGCATCCTCTGATCCGGATCCCGAACACTAGTTTTACCTGTTTGCTTCCTCGATCCGGATCAGGATTTGCAATCCGGATCCCGAACATTGATGTTCTGGTAAAACTGTATGAACGATCCGGATCGGACTTTGTGATCCGGATCCCGAACAGCATTTTTCTGGAAATCGTCTTTCTTGCTTCTGCAATCCGGATCGCCAATTCCAATCCGGATCGCCGTCGGTAAAATTTCCAGAAAAGGCTGTTTTTGATCCTATATTCTTCCAATGGTTTCTAACCTATAAATAGGCCCTGTATTCATTTCTAGGGCATCCGCTATTACAGAAAAAAAAATAGCCGAAAAGAAAAATCCACATATATAGAGAAGAAAGAAAATCAATAGAATTTATTCTATGTTTCTTCATCTATATTGATTGATTTGATTCTAGGTTTTCACACTCACATTTTGAGTAGAATCAAATCAATGAATACTTAGATGGTATTTCCGATCTATCTTTGATCTAAGTATTCGGCGGATCATCACCACCCAAAAACAACGATTTACCCCAAATCGGCGCGTGGACTCGCGTGGCCTTGTGGATTCAAGGTGCAACCGCTCTCGTGGATTCGGAGCGAGGTACGTTCGTGGATTCGAAGCGTGCCATTGGGTGAAGACCGTGGATTCGGTCGGACGTCGTGGACTCGACGTTGGACGCTGTGGATTCAGCGTTGGGCGCGGATCGTGGATTCGAGAAGCGTCGTGGAGCGAGCGGGAAGATCTACTAGGAGCGTATGGTAAAAGGTTGAGTCGTCTGTGAGTACGTTATATCACCTTGTACGTGTGTTAATTCTAGTGGATTTCGCCGTGTTATCGGTCCCGTGGTTTTTTACTCCGGTTTGGAGTTTTTCCACGTAAAAATCTTGCGTGTTCTTTTATTTTTCCGCATTGGGTTTTATTGCGCAATGATTTTTTGAGTGTTTATTGTTTACACCTATTCACCCCCCTCTAGGTGTTTTTTCCCCTATTTAGATCCATATTTATAACCCAACAAGTGGTATCAGAGCGGGAATAGGGTTGTAAACAATGGTTGAAGGTGGAAACATCAATCGACCCCCTTTCTTTGATGGAACAAATTATGCGTACTGGAAAGTACGGATGAAAGCCTTTTTAATTTCCATCGACGAAAGGGTGTGGCAATCAATTGAATTAGGATGGTCTAATCCAACTGAAATTTTAGATGATGTTCGCACCTTAAAACCTAGGTCGAAATGGACCAAGGAAGAGATAGATTTATCTTCTTACAATGGCAAGGGATTAATGCTCTATTTAATGCTTTGTCACAAACTGAGTTCTCTCGCGTCTCGGCATGTGAGACTGCGAAAGAAATCTGGGATGTTCTTCAAGTTACGCATGAGGGAACTAACCTTGTGAAGATTCAGAAACTGCAAATGCTTACGAGCAAGTTTGACTCTATCTCTATGGCAGAGAATGAATCTTTCACTGACTATTACACACGATTGCAAGACATCGTAAACTCATGTGCTAACTTGGGAGAGAAGATTCCAGAATTTAAAGTTGTAAGAAAAATTCTAAGAACTCTTCCTGAACGATTTCGCCCGAAGGTCGCAGCCATTGAAACAATTAAACACCCGGACGAAATGCGTGTAGAAGAATTAGTAGGTGCTTTACAAACTTATGAAATGACATTTCCTACTAACTATTCTTCTGGAAAGGCATCCTCTTCTAAGTCTTCAGGTTACGCATTGAAATCAACTAAAGAAGAAGACGCGGATTCATCCTCCTCGGACGACGACGAGAACCTTTCTATGGAGGACTTTGAGAAGCAGCTCGCTCTCTTGACAAGGAAGTTTCGCCGCAACTTTCGAAGGGGTAATTCAAGCAAAACTCCATCCTTCGGAAAGTCGAAGAAAGGCAAGGGTTCTTCAAGCTACAAGTCAAGAAAGCAAGAGAACTTCTCAAAGGATAAGAAAAGTTCAGAGGGACAAGTTCAGTGCTTCAAATGTCGAGGCTACGGCCACATTGCAACGGAGTGTCCCAACAAGAATCCGGCAAAGAAGAAAGCGATGCAAGTCGTTACTTGGGATGACAACTCCACGTCAAATGAGTCATCCTCAAGTGATGAAGAAGACAACGCGACAGCTTTCCACGCGTCCACTACATCTTCACCCTTCATGTGCTTAATGGCAAGTACATCCGATTCACTGTCCAACTCCACTGTTGAAAAGATTGCAACGGACGATGAATCAGATGATTCGGAAGGTGAAGATTTTGCTCTAGCCTACCACAACTTTTGAGGGATTCAAAGAAACTGGCTAAGCAAAACAAGGGGTTGAAAGGGAGATTGCAGGATCTCGAAGAAGAAGTAAAAAGGGTAACCTCTCTCTCAACCGATCTTGAAGTGGAAAGGGATAATCTGATTAAAACAAATGTTTCCCTTCAAGAGTCCAATGAGCAACTCGAGAAGAATTATATGGATATGGTGAACAAAGCGAATTACTTCTTGAAGCTCAACGGCGAGGCTCGACAGGAAAAATTGGAAATGACGGAGACCATACGCCAACTGAAGGATGACTTAAAGAGATTTTCTTCTGGAAGGAGTAAGTTGGACAGACTTCTTGGTCTTGGTCAAAGAAATAAGTTCGGCCTCGGATACACTCAAACTGGAGACATTCCAAGTTCGAGTGGGACAGTATTTGTGCCTCAGTCGGTATCTCCTCCTCCGACACCGGAATTCACGACAAGCAACGACAACAAGCCTACTACATCCTCCTCGGGATCGTCAAGACCTAAGGTATGTTTTCGTTGTGGCATTTCAGGGCACATAAGGAGAAATTGCAAGACGGAAGCCAAACGCACACCTCAAGCACCTCTTGCAATGACTACCAAAAAGGCTATTCCTCAGAAATCAACTGCAATTCATTGAAAGGAAAAGAGCCTTGGTAGTACACCGCTCAAGACGACATCATCAAGGAGCAGCAATTCTTCAAGCAAGACGCTCTCACCTAGGAGATCAACTTCACGATCATTACCGACGCACTCCAAAAAGGTTTGGGTGCGCAAAGGTGAAATTTTCCCTTGTCTTGCTACCAATGTTTCCTTGCATGCATATGATAGTTCGTCTTGGTATCTGGATAGCGGGTGTTCCCGTCATATGACCGGTGATAAAAACTGTTTTCAAACATTTGAGAAAAACTCCGGAGGACTTGTTGTTTTCGGAGATGGTCGGTCTTCCAAAATTGTTGGAAAGGGAACGGTAGCTATTCCAGATGGCCCGGTTCTAAATAATGTGTTATTTGTTCATGGCCTTAAGACTAACCTCATAAGCATAAGTCAACTTTGTGATAGTGGTTATTCAGTTAATTTTTCATCTGATAAATGCACTGTAACTGACATGAACCATGCTTTCTTTTTAAAGGGGGTTAGATCAGAAAACAATTGTTATGTAGTTCCTATAAGATTTCTGAAAAATGTAACCTAGCATCTTTGAAAAATGAAACACTTTGGCATGAAAGGCTAGGTCACATAAACTTTAAGGAACTTGCTAGAATTTCGAACAAAGATGTGGTCAAGGGGGTTCCGAAACTTTCTTTTGAACAAAACCTTGTGTGTGGCGGTTGCCAAAAGGGAAAACAGTCTAGGACTGCACACAAGAACTTGAACCACATAGGTACAAAACGGCCTTTGGAACTTTTGCATATGGACTTAATGGGGCCAACTCGTCAACCATCTCTGGGAGGTAAATGGTATATTTTCTTATTGGTTGATGATTTTTCTAGATATACTTGGGTAGCATTTTTAAAAGAAAAAGCTGATACCTTTGATTCTTTTCTCGAAATCTGCAATCGTATTATGATTGAAAAGAATGATAGGATTACTCGAGTTAGGAGTGATAGAGGTGGGGAATTCATAAATTCCAAATTCATTGATTTTTGCACTTCTAATGGCATTAAACATGAATTCTCCGCACCTTACACACCTCAACAAAATGGTGTAGTCGAGCGCAAAAACAGGGTCGTACAGGAAATGGCACGTGTTATGCTTCACAGCCGGAACTTACCTTTTTATTTTTGGGCTGAAGCGGTGAACACTGCTGTTTATGTTATTAATCGCGTGTATTTGCGCCCGGGGACATTGAATACACCATATGAACTTTGGTTTTGTAGAAAACCTAACATCAAATATTTTCGTATCTTTGGGAGTCGGTGTTTTATTTTACGTGATCGTGAGAATCTTGGAAAATTTGACTCTCGAAGTGACGAAGGGATTTTCTTAGGTTATTCTACAAACAGCAGAGCATATCGAGTTTTTAACTTAGAATCTAAGACGATCGTAGAATCGATAAATGTTAAGGTAGATGAAGCTTTTCACTTTGAATCTGAAAAATCTACCCTCGATATCTCTCTTGATGATGATACACCTGCTAATGCATCTTCTTCTAACAATTCTTTCGATAATAATGATGCATCTAACGGTTCTTCAAGTTTATCTGATGTGCAGGAATCATCTCGTGTACCTCCGTCTACTCCTCTACCTCAAACGTTACGCATCTCCAAGGATCACCCTGAATCGAACATCATTGGAGATCCACAAGAAGGAGTTAGAACACGGAGACAATTGGTTTGCGGATTTGCATGCTATGTATCTCAAATCGAACCAAGGAATGTTGATGAAGCTCTCCAAGATGACTACTGGATTAAAGCAATGCAGGAAGAGCTCCATCAATTCGAGCGAAACAAAGTCTGGGAATTAACGAAGCCTCCGAAGCAACACAATGTGATAGGTACCAAATGGATCTTCAAGAACAAGAAAAATGAAGAAGGTACTATCATCAGGAACAAAGCAAGGTTAGTTGCTCAAGGCTACTCTCAAGTAGAAGGTATAGACTTTGATGAAACTTTCGCCCCTGTAGCTAGACTCGAGTCCATTCGTATATTGTTTGCGATTGCTTGTCATTTTAAAATCAAATTATTTCAAATGGACGTTAAGAGCGCCTTTTTAAATGGTTTTTTAAATGAGGAAGTTTATGTGGCTCAACCGAAAGGTTTTGTGGATCATAAACTACCTAACCATGTTTTTCGTCTGAAAAAGGCTCTTTACGGTCTGAAACAAGCACCGCGAGCATGGTACGAAAGGTTGACAAAGCACCTTTTGGAAAAGGGCTACACTCGAGGGGGAGCTGACAGGACTCTCTTTGTGAAGCATTATCAAAACAATTTCATAGTTGCTCAAATCTATGTCGATGACATTGTTTTTGGCGCAACAAGAGATAATGATGCTTCTAAATTCGCGGAGACCATGGAAAGCGAATTTGAGATGTCCATGATGGGCGAATTGACTTATTTTCTTGGATTACAAGTTAAACAAAACGATGAAGGAATTCACTTGTGTCAATCCAAGTATGCACTGGAGTTGGTCAAAAAGTTTGATCTTGAAAATTCTAAGGATTTTCCGACTCCAATGGGAACTAGCCATAAGGGACTTGGAAGTGAATCACATAGTGAGAATGTAGACGAGAAACTGTATCGCAGTATGATTGGAAGTCTACTATATCTCACGGCTAGTCGCCCGGATATATCCTTCAGTGTTGGGATTTGTGCGAGATATCAATCAGCACCGAAGGAGGTTCACCTGAAAGCGGTGAAACGGATCATCCGATATATCAAAGGTACAATCAATTTCGGAATTTGGTATCCTATGGGAACGACTTTGGATATTGTTGGATACTCAGATGCCGATTGGGCTGGATCAGTGGATGACCGGAAAAGCACGAGTGGTGCATGCTTCTATCTTGGCCATTGCCTTGTTGCATGGCACAGTAAAAAGCAGAATTGCATAGCACTCTCGACTGCCGAAGCGGAGTACATTTCTGCAGGAAGTTGTTCAACCCAATTGATTTGGATGAAAAGCGTGTTGAGCGATTTCCGGATTTCAGCATCTTCGGTAACCATTTTATGTGACAACACTAGTGCTATTAACATTTCAAAAAACCCTGTGTTGCACTCTAGAACAAAACATATTGAACTTAGATATCATTTTCTTAGAGAGCTAGTTGAATCAAACATTCTTCAACTGTCATATATTTCAACTGAGGATCAATTAGCTGATATCTTAACAAAACCTTTGGATCAAAAACGTTTTATTCACTTGCGTAAAGCAATTGGCATGCTTTCCTTGAAATAAACTCTTTTGAAACCTTTGCTTAGGTTAGGTTTTGTTTTTGTTTTTGTTTTGTTCTTTATCTATGTTTTGTACATAGGACATTAATTGAGCATAAATCATAATTGACTTTAATTGCATCCTTTTATGCATTTAGAAATTTATTATGCTTTTGATGTCATAATATTTCAATGTTGCAATGATCATTTACGTTAATTAAACCATCTTTTAAGTGATCAAAGTCAATTTCTCTCTCAATGATCTCTTGGTATAGTCATTATCATATTTGATTGCTTAGTCGAGTATGAATTCGAGATCAATGGTTTGGTTGAATACCTTATATATTAAATAATTGATAGCCAATTGAGGGGGAGTCAATGAAATGTAAAATGCTCAAAAGATGTGGAAAGAGTTACATCCCAATGAGGAGTGTGAAAACTACCACCACATGGAGAAATGAAAGAAAGAAAAAGATACTCCATGAATGTAAAGCAAATTTTTGTTTTGAAAATGTTGATGAAATACATATTGAAATACTTGACTCAGTCGTATTTCATGGTTGGTATAAGGTGGGATTTTTGATAAAAGATGCTCAAAGAGCCACTCCTTCAACAGATTGTCTAGATATATTATCTAACTTATCTGGGATTTCAAACATCTATTGATCTTGGTATTTCATTTTCTTTACCAAAATTGATGATTTGATAAAGGCATTACACATAAGATCAGGATAGATGTAATTGAAGTTGTTCAACTTTAAGTGTTTTAACTTTCGTAAATTTTCGTTTCATTTTTGGGTATTTTTGATAGATTTTGCATAATCTATTTCTTGTTGTATGAAACGATGTCTTTTGTTTAAAGTTGACATGGTAAAGTGCTTACATACTTTTTCTGGATTTTATGGAATTTTTCTGAATTTTTCTGGAGAAAAAGTTGAAGCCGATCCGGATCGGGGTAAGTGATCCGGATCCCGAACGCAGGATTCTTCCTGCGGGTAGCCGATCCGGATCACATTCTCGATCCGATCCGGATCACGGCTAGGGTTTTTATAAGAACAAAGAGATTTGATTTCTTTTACCCTAATCTTTTGTTTTCAAGCCTCTAGAGTTTCTCTCTCTAGATTTCTTGCATCTTGGAGCTTCCAAACTCAAAGTTCTTCGGATTCAAGTAAGTTTTGTTGATCAAATCTCGGTTTTTCACAGTTTTTATGGTTTTTCATCAAACGTGAGTTGAAATCTTGGATCTTTTTCGTTTGTGAATGGTTTTTGATCAAATTTCTTTTGAAATAAGAACTCTGGGTCAATTAGTTTTGCTTTTATGCTGGGTTTTTACCTGATTAACGAGTTTTTAGGCTTCGATTTCTAAAAATTCTGTTTTAGGGCATAAAAGAGGAATTTTTGAAAATCATGGAATTGATCTATTTTTAAAATTCTTTTTGGAAAACTAATTTGATTCTTGGCTTCTCTACATGATTATGATTGTCTAGGTACAATTTTTCAAATTTTTCAAAATTGACGATTTTTCATGTGTTCTTGAGTTGGTTTTCACAGGACACTTTCTCAAAACTCAAAGCACTAGATCAATGGCATTCTCCTGGTTAATCCTGCTACTGGTCACGATGGTGCACACGAGTACATCTGTTAAAGAGGAACCGGATGTTTCAACTCGAGACAAGACGACCGAAGCCAGGGAGGACAGCTCAGAGTACGATGAGGAAGAATGGGATGAATTCTTCAAAGATGTTCAACGAAAATTGATGAGGAAAACAGGAAATCTGTCAAAGGAAAAAGCTTATGAAATCTGCCTCAACAACTAAGCATATACAAGACGAAAGAATGTCCAAAGAAGTGAAGTCATAGTGGGCCTCTTACCAGAGCACGCTCACTTTCTGGAATTCTACAAACTGAATCTCCATGGGTTAAGGGACTGGATGCACCATCTGCATCTACACAGCATCCATCACACTCAAAGACACGGACTACTGACACAGAGACTTTGGAATCGATTCGTCAGGAACAACAAAGACTCTCTGCTGCACAAGAAAGAATATCGAAAGAACTTCAGCAATTTCCTCTGAACACAAGAAGATCAAGAAAAAGTACTCAAATATTTCGAAATTGCTTAAAGGGATTTTGAGCAAGCTGAGCTGTACAAGTTCAGACTCTTCATGCTGAGCAGCACCTTTTGTTCACTTTTTCTATGACTTTACTCTCTTTCAGTTTTTAGTTCTTAGATTTCGTTCTTACTGTTGGTTCTTACTTTATGGAATTTTTTTTTTTTTTTTAACTCTCCTTACATATTGTAGCTCTTGCTACGTTTTGGCTTTGTTTTGTGACAAAAAGGGGGAGAGAGTTAGAGAGAACTTGAACAATGAATGATAATTTGAACAATGAATGATGTGAACTTTGTGAATATCAAGGTAAGTATGACTTCAACTCAACTTTGGTTTTTCTCTTGTGATTTGTGACATGCCTCTATACTAACTATTCGACTAACTATTTGGGCATGTAATATGACTAACAAGTTGATGTTGGACTAACATTTGTGACATTTGGTTTTTGAATGCTTAGAAGATATGTTGGTTTTAACTATGATTCTCTTACATATCTGAATTTTTCAAATGTCATGATGAGAATAAACTCTATCTCTGTATTTGGTTTTGTATGTTTCAATTCTTGAGGTATCTAACGATTTCTTTTGTCAAGAATGATTTCTTTGTGCAGAGATTACAGATGTCTAAGTCTAGAGTCTGTCTTAGGAGTTTATCTCATGTTTTTAATTTCTGGATCTCTTTTGTAAATTTTTGTTGTATGGTGATAGCAACAAAAATATCTTTTTGAATTTTCTTTTGTGGATTTGTGTTTTGTCACGAAACCGCCAAAGGGGGAGATTGTTACGGAATTTGAGTTGGCGTATTTCGTGAAGGTATTAAGTCTTGAAGATTGAAGATGAAGAAACTTTGGATCATATACCTCAATCTCAAGAAAGAAGAATTCAAAAGGATCAGGTACGTTTAACTAAAGATTTTTGATGATCCGAATACTTCTTATAGTGTAGAAACACCTGGAAGAATTTTTAATTGCTTAAACATCAAAAACTGGACATGGGACATGTTCAGGATCCGGATCGGACTCGGCAATCCGGATCCCGAAGGGTGTTGGTTCATACACTGGTTCAATCCGGATCGCAGCATCCTCTGATCCGGATCCCGAACACTAGTTTTACCTGTTTGCTTCCTCGATCCGGATCAGGATTTGCAATCCGGATCCCGAACATTGATGTTCTGGTAAAACTGTATGAACGATCCGGATCGGACTTTGTGATCCGGATCCCGAACTAGCATTTTTCTGGAAATCGTCTTTCTTGCTTCTGCAATCCGGATCGCCAATTCCAATCCGGATCGCCGTCGGTAAAATCTCCAGAAAAGGCAGTTTTTGATCCTATCTTCTTCCAATGGTTTCTAACCTATAAATAGGCCCTGTATTCATTTCTAGGGCATCCGCTATTAAGAAAAAAAATAGCCGAAAAGAAAAATCCACATATATAGAGAAGAAAGGAAATCAATAGATTTATTCTATGTTTCTTCATCTATATTGATTGATTTGATTCTAGGTTTTCCATACTCACATTTTGAGTAGAATCAAATCAATGAATACTTAGATGGTATTTCCGATCTATCTTTAATCTAAGTATTCGGCGGATCATCACCACCCAAAACAACGATTTACCCCAAATCGGCGCGTGGACTCGCGTGGCCTTGTGGATTCAAGGTGCAACCGCTCTCGTGGATTCGGAGCGAGGTACGTTCGTGGATTCGAAGCGTGCCATTGGGTGAAGACCGTGGATTCGGTCGGACGTCGTGGACTCGACGTTGGACGCTGTGGATTCAGCGTTGGGCGCGGATCGTGGATTCGAGAAGCGTCGTGGAGCGAGCGGGAAGATCTACTAGGAGCGTATGGTAAAAGGTTGAGTCGTCTGTGAGTACGCTATATCACCTTGTACGTGTGTTAATTCTAGTGGATTTCGCCGTGTTATCGGTCCCGTGGTTTTTTACTCCGGTTTGGAGTTTTTCCACGTAAAAATCTTGCGTGTTCTTTTATTTTTCCGCATTGGGTTTATTTGCGCAATGATTTTTTGAGTGTTTATTGTTTACACCTATTCACCCCCCTCTAGGTGTTTTTTCCCTATTTAGATCCAATTACTTATAACCCAACAATCTCCACCAGTCTCCAACCCTTCGGGGAACAGAAACTCTACGCCAACTCAAAACGTTGAGTTTTGGCTCCGTGAGGTCGGTTTCTTGGGGCACGTAATCTCGGCGGCTGGAGTCGCAGTGGATCCGAAGAAGATAGATTCGGTGACGGACTGGCCCCAACCGACGACGGTGACGGAGATTCGAAGCTTCCTGGGATTAGCCGAGTTTTACCGGCGCTTCGTGGAGGGTTTCTCCAGGATAGCCACCCCCCTGACCCGTTTGACTAGAAAGGGGAAAAAGTTTATCTGGACGGACAAATGTCAAAGAAGCTTCGAGGAGCTCAAGGGTAGATTGACGCAAGCCCCGATTCTCGCCCTGCCAGAACAAGGGAGGATTATGAAGTATATTGCGATGCGTCGCGAAATGGATTGGGTGGAGTACTCATGCAACGGGGAAAGGTTATAGCCTATGCGTCAAGGCAGCTCAAGGAGTACGAGCGGAATTACCCCGTACATGATTTGGAACTCGCAGCGGTTGTGTTCGTCCTCAAGCTTTGGAGACACTACCTGTATGGGGCACACTGCAATGTGTACTCAGATCATAAGAGCCTCAAGTAGCTTTTCACCCAAAAGGAGCTAAATCTGCGACAAAGGCGGTGGCTTGAGCTACTAAAGGATTACGATCTAACGATCCACTATCACCCGGAAAGGCCAACGTGGTGGCCGACGCCCTGAGTCGCAAGGGACAGGCCGAGGAAGCGGATGTAAGCGCCATTACACAGCAAGACAGTCTGATTGCGGAGTTTTCGCACGGTTAAGACTAGAAGTAGTACCGGCAGGTACAGTCGCACAACTTCTGACACTGGTAGTCAGACCCACTCTGCTGGACAGGATTCTCGAAGGGCAATCGACTGATGACCAACTCCAGCTGGTGCGAAGTAGAATAACCGCCGACAAGGAGGGCGATTTCACGGTGAACTCCGACGGTACGATACGATTTCGGGGACGAATCTGCGTGCCGGATCTGCCAGAACTCAAAGAGAAAATCCTACGGGAGGCGCATACCGCCCCGTATGCGGCGCATCCCGGGGAACAAAGATGTACAAGGACGTCAAACACATCTTCTGGTGGCCCAAAATGAAGGGAGACGTGACCCGATTTGTGGCACACTGCCTGGTGTGCCAACAGGTGAAGGCCGAGCACCAGCGCCCGGCAGAAAAATTGCAGCCTTTACCAGTGCCCGAGTGGAAATGGGACATGATTACCATGGATTTTGTGACCGGATTCCCGAGGTCGCCACAGGGACACGATGCAATATGGGTGATTGTGGACCGTTTGACGAAATCGGCCCACTTTCTGCCCATACACACGACATGGACTCGGGAACGACTAGCACAAACGTACATCGACGAGATAGTAAGGTTGCACGGAGTTCCGACATCCATCACGTCGGACAGAGACACACGTTTTGTGTCGAACTTCTGGCGAAGCCTGCAACGAGTAATGGGGACTAAGTTGCACTTCAGTACGGCTTTTCACCCGCAAACCGATGGACAATCTGAGCGGGTGATACAGATTGTGGAGGACATGCTTCGAGCATGCGTTTTGGACTTGGGCGAAGGGTGGGCACGGTGTTTGCCCATGGTGGAATTTGCCTACAATAACAGTTACTAGGCCAGCATTCAGATGGCGCCATACGAGGCACTGTACGGGCGCCGCTGTCGGTCTCCAATATGCTGGGACGACTTGGGTGAGCGTAAGTTTCTGGGCCCAGATTTGGTGGAGGAGACCGAAGCAAAGGTGCGATTGATTAAACAAAGACTACTGACCGCCCAAAGCAGACAGAAGCTACGCGGACAACAGACGCCGAGACTTAGAGTTCATGGTGGGCGAGCATGTGCTGCTCCGGTTTCACCCTCCAAGGGGAACCGACGTTTCGGCATAAAGGAAAGCTAAGCCCGAGGTACGTGGGGCCGTTTGAAATCCTGGAACGCGTAGGACCGGTGGCGTACCGTTTAGCCTTACCACCGAACCTCGAACGAGTCCACAACGTGTTCCATGTCTCAATGCTCCGGAAGTACCTCGCTGACCCCTCTCATGCCTTGGATACCTCCACCATCGAGTTGCGAGAGGATTTGAGCGTCGAGGAGACGCCGGTGCGGATTTTGGCAAGGGAGGACAAGAAGTTGCGAAATCGAACTATCTCCTATGTGAAGGTCCAGTGGAGCAACCACGAAGAGCGCGAGGCGACGTGGGAACTGGAATCGAAAATGAGGGAATGTTTTCCCGAATTGTTTAGTGAGGTTTGTACTTAAGTTTCGGGACGAAACTTTTTATAAAGTGTGAGTGGTGTAGTGATCCGACCCTTAGGGGTATTTTTGACTCACATGTAATTGCTTAAGCCTTAAGCGAAATAAAATTATTTAATCTTCAAAGGTCGGCCGGGGCGGGGTGCGTGTGTTTTTCTGCGATAGAGCGCGGAAAATGATGACCGACGGTGCGATCGGATTCGAAATCCGATGTCGGGATCTCCCGGAACGGGATCCTTAGTGACGCGGGGATTAGTCACGCATCGGAATCCGTGCAAAATATCTTGCACCCGTAGGAGATAAGGAATGGGTTATCTCGTAGGGGATAAGTAAGTAAGAATAAGTAATTACCTTGACGGAATTTGAATTCGCTGAGACGGAAAGGGGAAATTAATTGTATTGTATGTTAAAATTGGGAATTTATTCCCAGAGATTATTTAATGAAGGTGATTAAATAATCTACACCAGAGGTAAAAAGGAGGGGTTGTTATCGCGTGGGATTAGATATTAGTGTTAAGATAAATTCCGGATAGTTCTGGGTTTTTTCCTTTTTTACGTACGTATGAGATAAAAAGGAAAATAAAAGAATAAATAAAAGAGGGAATCAAATTAAGAAAGAAATAATTAAATTCCGTGTACCGAAAGAAAACCCTAATTTAAAATACCGCCTTCTCAAAACCCTCCTCTTTCGTACGTACCGCAAACCAACGAAACCCTATTTGAAAAGAAGAGAAAGTAACCGGAGAAAAGAGAAAAAACGCAACCCAAACCGTAGGAGAAAAGAAGGAAGAAGGAGAAGCGGAGAACTCGGATCGCCCCATTGACGTCCGGAGACCGAGAACAAGACGCCGTCATCTACGGGAGCGGATCCGGATCTCCAACGCCGCAAACCAAGATCGTTTCTCTTAGTTCCGATAAATTAAGTTAGTGATCAGCGTTACGTTGTCAAATAATCGGGGATTTTTCGTGTTCTTGTAAGGTCGTTTTAAGTGGTCCCCCCCCGATCGCGGATTTTCGGTCGGTTTTTTCGATTCACGTTCTCGATCGTGGGTGATCGATGGTTTGTTAATCGATTTTAATCGGTGGTTTTTATTCGGTCTTTTAATTGAGGTTTCCGATCGACTTTTGTTCTTTCGTCTCGTTTGGTTGTCGTTAGATTTACCGTGATTTATTCGGGAATTTTGGGGTGTTTTTATTGGAGCATAGTGGTTAACGGGGGCCGCCGCCGCCGTTTTGTTAAACGGGAGGCCGCCGCCGTCGTTACCATGTTCGCGGGGGGTCGTCCCGCCTGGATCCCACGGAGCGAATGGAGAAAAATCGCTAACACGGAAGCGAAAACGGGGAAAAAAATCGGGTTTACTATTCATTCTCCGCCCGCGGTCCACGGCCAGGCGTGCACCCGTGCACGCCCCGCGGCGCGGAAGCCGCAGACCCGGCGCACGATTCCGTGCGCCGCCCGGCCCTCTAGGTGCGGTGCACGCCGCAGCGTGCACCACCGGTGCGCGCCGCAGCCCCTGCGGCCGTGAACCCGGTGCCACGCTCGGTATCGTGCCCGGCCCGGCCCGAGAACGCGGTGCACGCTCCCTGCGTGCCCTTGCCCTGCGTGCAACCCGGCGCATCGCCACTGCTGTGCCGTAAACCCGGTCCACGCTTGCTCCTGTGCACCACCCGACAGCCCAAAGTTCGGTAGCTCCCGTTTTTGTCCGTTTTTTTCCCACCGTTTTGAGCGCCGTTTTTCGCCGTTGGGTCACAATCTCCGCGTTTTCTTGGCATGGCCACTTGGGATCTTCTTGGTCCCTATTTTATTATGTTGGGCGCCGCGCGGGGTTCCGGTTTTCGCGCACCGGACGGTGTTGGACTTTTTTCCGTCAAAAAGAATTGGGTCTTCCGGTTAAGATTTAGTGTTTGTTTCTGCTCATGGTTTCCTTGCGGACTTCTTTAGGTCAGGTGCGCAGCAGGGGTGCGCAAAGGATTCAGGAGTTCGCGAAATTTTTTTTTTTTTTTTTTTTCTCTTCAACAAGGTGGGTACGGTTGCTATAAGTGCAACAAGTGCAGTAAGTGCATCTATCGTCATTAAATGCCTCAATTTACCTAACAAAGTAGATGGACAGTTTAACCTTCGCATAATTAAATTTTTTATCTAACAATTGAAGCGGCTGCGGTCGCGGTGCTCACTACACGCCGATCTCGGCAAATCCGGTTTCGGATGCTGCACGTACACGGCGGATTGGCCTCCGCATAGGTGTACTTTTCCGGAAGAGTGGTCTTTTTGACCCGTGTGCCTCACAAAGGAGTGGGAGCCGTGAGGACCTCTTCGCGCCAGCTGAAAATAGGCACATCAGCACCGCGAAAGGGGTAAAAGCATCAAAGAGGTGATTGTGCACGAGGGAGACTTTAGTCTCTCCGACAGGTACTCTGGGGTTGGTGCCCACTTAATTGATAAATCTGGGGTTGGTGCCCAGCTTAATTATGTACAGGGTTTTAACGAAAGTTTCGGTGTAATCGTTCGTTTTTCCTTCTTTGTTATTATTAGACATCTACTTTGTTTGTCACTGACTTTACCCACTCCGTGACAGGTGCTACTAGGTGCGTTAGCCGGGATGGCGGTGAGACTGCGTCGTCGAGGACCGTAGTCAGGATACTTGGTTTTTATCTCATTTTCCTTTAAACTTTGAGTATTAATTTGCTTGTGGATTACTTTAGTTGTGGACATGTATTAGTTAGTTCTGTGGATGAGATGTACCTTTATGTTTTTTTGATATTTTTAGTGGTGTTTTCTATACGCGGCACGTTTTCATGATAAATCAAATGATTTCGAAAATTTTTCTCAAAACGAAGTGCCGTGTGGGCACGGGTTTTGCAACCGCTGGTTTTATCCTTTCCAAACGTTGATGCCGCTTTAATAACTTGCTTGAAAAATAAGGTTCGAGTGGAAGCCTCTTTAAAACAGTAGTTAAATTAATGTACTCTGTTTGTGATGTATGTCTACTGTATGGTTGAGGTTGATGAGTTGTGAATAAATGAAACGTGTATTGTAAATGAGACGCCGTGCATATACAAAGGAGACTCTGTCCGTGGCGGGGAATTTGTTATGTGGCGGTCTGGCACGCACCGGATGAGGTTGGGTTTTATGTCACTATATTGAGAAAAAAAAATAGACACGCAATTTCCGCTTCGATTGACTCAAAACCCCCGGGGCGTGACATCAAACACCCTTATAGATCATTTTGCGAATACAAGCTTAGGTTATTTGTGAACACAAGCTTATAGGTCTCATCAACGCAACCGTCATTTTTTTAGTTTACCAAACCAGTCGATCCTATTTTTGTGCCCAGCGACGTACATTATAGTAAACTGTTTGTTTTAAAAATTCAATTTACAAAAAAATTATATTCAATTGAATTTTGAATTTTGAAATTTTCAATCAAATTTCAAAAATTTTGTCAACCGACGTATCCAAATTCATATTCAAATCTCCACTTGAAATTTTAAAATATCTCTCAATTCAATTTGTGAACTTCCTCGTTCGTTAATCGTTCAATTTTGAAATTTGAACATATTCAATTTTGAATTTAAAATTGAAATTTAAATACAACCATACTTCCTTAAATTTGAACCTATTCAATTTTAAATTTGAAATTTGAAAATTTAAATACAACCTTACTTCTTCAAATTTGAACATAACCGTTTTTTTTTTGAAATTTGAACACATATTGAATTTGAACATAATCGGTCAATTTTTTAAATTCGACATATTCAATTTGAATTTTGAAATTTAAAATTAAAATTTGAACATAACCATACTCCTCACATAGTGAAATTTGAATATAACCATTCAATTTTGAAATTTGGAACATATTCAATTTTAAGATTTGAATTTTAAAATTTGAACATATCCTTTTAATTTTAAAATTTAATTTCGAAATTTAAATTTAAAATTTGAAATTGAATATAATAATTTCTCAACGTATTTCAAATTTGAAACTCGTCTTTTCCTCAACGAACCCATATTCCCACGTACGTCGTTCTCAACAAACCCGCATTTTCCTCCAATCCCCCAACAAATCCCAACAAATATTTCTCTGCCACTCCCCATTATAACATAGAGAAATAGGAAAGAATAAAAAGAAGATTTTTTCTTTGACTCTGGTCTGGAGACAACCTCCGATATTACGCCACACAAGAAAGCTCCTGCCATATTCCACCCAAAAAAGAAAACCCTCCTATATTCCACCACAAATAAAAAAAAAAACTCCTCCCAGATTCCACCACATATTCCTCATAGCCACAATCAAAAAAAAAAATATAGCACAACCGACCCCTCAGCACCTCCGGTCGACTTCCTCAACTCCTGCGGTCAACTTCCTCGACTTTTTTTTTGACGTATTTCTCAGGTAAAAAAAAAAGAAAAAAATAAAAAAAAGGAAATTTCTTTAAAACCGTTTGGGACCTCTGCGGACGCCCTACTTCAGGCTGAAAAAAAAAAAAGAAAAAAAAAAGAAAAAATAAAAGAAAAATAAAGAAAATAAATAAAAAAGAAAATTATTTAAGCCGGTTGGGATCCTGGCGGACGCCCCTTACTTCAGGCTTAAAAGAAAGAAAAAAAAAAATAAATAAAAATAAAGAAAGAAAAAAAGAAAAAGGAAAAAAAGGAAAAAAAAGAAAAAAAAGAAGAAAAAAAAAAAAAGAAAATTTCTTTAAGCCGGTTTTGGGACCTCTCTGGACGCCCCTTACTTCGGCTGAAAAGCAAGAAAAAAAAGAAAAAATTAAAAAAAAAAAGAAAGAAAAAAAAGAAAAAAAAAAAAGGAAATGTCTTTAAAGCCGGTGGGACCTCTGCGGACCGCCCCTTACTTCAGGCTGAAAGAAAGAAAAAAAAATAAAAAAAAAAAGAAATTTTCTTTAAAGCTGGTTTGGGACCTCTGCGGACGCCCTTTACTACTTCAGCTGAGAAAAAAAAAAAAAAATAAAAAAATAAAAAAACAAAAAAAAAAAAAAAAAAAAAAAAAAAAAAAAAAAACGAATTTCTGAAAGCCGGTTTGGGACCTCTGCGGATGCCCCTTCCTTCAGGCTGAAAAAAAGAAAAAACAAAAAAAAAAAAAAAAGGAAATTTCGTTAAAGCCGTTTGGGACCTCTGCGGACGCCCCTTACTTCAGCTGAAAGAAGAAAAAAAAAAAAAAGAAAAAAAGAAAAAAAAGAATTTTCTTTAAAGCCGGTTTGGGATCTCTGCGGACCGCCCCTTACTTTAGGCTCCAAAGAAAAGAAAGAAGAATTTAATAAGCCGGCTCGGGACCTCGCTGACGCCCCTTACTTTAGGCTCAAAAAAAAAAAAAAAGAAATTTAATAAAGCCGTTTGGGACCTCTGCGACGCCCCTTACTTTAGGCTCAAAGAAAAAAAAAAAAAAAAACCGTTCGGATGATTTTCTTCGGACATCCGAACCTAGTTAAGCCAAAAAGGAATCGCTTCGGATCCCAAATCAAATTACATTGAACCCCAAGATAAGTCAAAGTGGATTTCCTTCAGATCCTAAGTCAAATAAAAAAAAGACTTCTTCGGATCCCAAATATTTCTTTTTCGGATCCCAATAATTTTCCAAAAATAGAACTTCTTCGGATCCCAAATAATTCCCAAAAAGGGATTTCTTAGGACCCCCACATCAAAATAAAATACGTATTTCCTCGCATCCCAAGATAAAATAAAAGATTTTCTCCTTACCCCAGTCAAACAAAAATAAAAAAAGGAAATATCGAAATAAATAGAAATATTTTTTTCAGACAATTCAAATGAGTTCTAATCAACTTGGAGTCTAAGTCCGATTCAAAAAGGACTAATAAATAATTCAATCATAAGGCTCACCCATATAAAATAAGGCTCAGTCCACATACGGTCCCTAACTTCAATCCGGATATAATATAAGCCGAGTCCCACAAATAAACCAAAACCTATTCGATCCATAAATAAAACCCAAAACCCATTCAATCTCATCGCCTTAGCACATATAATTAAGGCAAAATCATATTCACCGACTAGTTCTAATCATATACTTAGAATTTAGCCAAATCCAATTCGATCGAGCTCTAACACATAACTTAGAGTTCATCCAACCAACCCGACTAACCCTAATACATATATTAGGGTCTAGTCAACCTTTTACACTAGCACATATATCTAGGGTAGAAACCAAATCAACTCAACTAATCCTAATACATATACTTAGGGTTAGTCAACCTCTCACTCTAGCACATATACTAGAGTGAAAATATATCAAACTCGGCCAATCCTAATACATATAGGACTTAGCCATCTCCTACTTTCGAGTAGCATCAATCTGACCCACCTCAATACATATCCTTGGGGTTTGGTCATGTCTCCACTTTGGAACATACGCCAAATGTGAAATCAAATATATTGAACTCTATACATATACTTTAGAGCAATTGAACCCAATTAAATTCTAACACATATAATTAGAGTTTAATGTCGACTAGTCCTCAACACATATAATCGGGATCAAGTCAATTTCAAATCCCTAATCCTAACACATATACTTAGGATTGTCCAATCATTAGGATACGATTTATTCTATCCTCCTCACAAAGGTCTCTTAATCGAAGGTGCCCCAATCATATGGGGGTAATTAACAATAGATGCTTGCGTCTATTGGAAGTCATGGATCCGCAATACCTGATACCCACATACACATATACCCACCCACATATAAATATTCATCTGAATCGTGAATACCATCCCACGGAAAACCCTAGGTGAACCGCGCGGGATGGGTCATTCAAGAGCGCAGACAAAAATGGCACGCCCAGTGGGACTTGACTTTTCCTTCCATCTTTGAGATCTTTAATATATATACCAAAAAAAAAAAAGGGAAAAAAAGAAAAAATAAGCGGTAAAGGTAAATCCTAATACTTGCATCGAAGAAATAGCACCAACATATGCTTCTTTTACTGGGGGCATGATTACCTTTACTACCCTTTTCCAAGAATGCACACAATATAGTCAATTCCTCGGCTGCAACCTCAAAAAAAAATCTATTGGGGGCATACCCAATCCTCCTCACCAACCCGTACGTGAATGGCTCACCTACTCACCTGCATCAAAAAGGATGATATTCAAAGGCAAGTTCATATTTTCGAAGAACCAGTAACAGAAATCGTCGGTATTCGATAGGCTGATATTTTTAATGACACGATAATTATAATCCCCCCAATCGGAGCTTCCTTTAAGAGGAGTAATCGCCACCGACTCAACTGAGAAAAAGTTACTGGAGGTTCGCGACCATTTTTGTTGAAATGCATGACTAGAAAAAAAAAATGGCACCAAAAAAAAAAAAAAGAAAAAAAAAGATAAAAATCCAAAAAAAAAAACAAAAAAAAAATCCCGGCTGTGGTATAACCCCACAGGCAAAAATGGGATCCCCGCTGTGAGGATACACCATTCGAACTCACAGGCAAAAGTTAGGGGAAGGCATCGGGTGAAAACCCATGTGGGCGCCCAGTTGCGACCAAAACATATTTTTTCTTTCAAAAAAAATCCATATTTTTTAATAAACCCGTATTTTTTAAAATAAACCAAAACAAACCCATATTTTTTAATACTCAAACATATTTTGTCTACGACAGCTAACTGATTTTAGGACCGGTTATGCGCAGTAATTTTATTTGCTCGTATTTTTCAATAGCAAAAAAAAAAAAAAAAAATATCAAAAAAAAAAAAAAAGAAAACTCAAAAGAAAAAAAAAACAAAAAAAAAAAAGAAAAAAAAAGAAGAACGAAAAAAAGAAAAAAAAAAAAAAAAAAAAAAAAATCCCGGCTGTGTTATAACCCCACAGGTAAAAATGGGATCCCCGCTGTGAGAATACACAATTCGAATTCACAGTCAAAAGTTAGGGGAAGGCATCGGGTGAAAACCCATGGGCGCCCGATTGCCACCAAAATCATATTTTTCTTTCAAAACAAACCCATATTTTTCAATAAACCCATATTTTTCAAAATAAACCAAAATAAACCCATATTTTTAAAAAAAAAAAAAAAAAACTCAAAAATATTTTTCTTTCAAACATATTTTTGTCTACGACGGAATGCTAATTGATCTTAGTGTCGGTTATGTACAGCAATTTTGTTTGCTCATCGAGACAATACACTCGTATTTTTTAATACCAAAAAAAGAAGGGATAATTGCCTGTGTACCCCTGAAATATGAAGAAATATCTGATTTACCCCTCTTATTTTTTTCTTTCCAATATACCCTTCATACGTTCCACCGTTATTAAAAATACCCCTACCGTTTCCCTTTGTTAAGTTAACTAGGGTTAAACTAGAGTTAAATAATAATCGGAGTTGAAAACTATCAGATATACCTATTTTGCCCCAGTTTAGGGTTTAGGGTTTAGGGTTTAGGATTTTTTAGGGTTTTTAGGGTTTAGGGTTTAGGGTTTTAGGGTTTAGGTTTAGGGTTTTTTAGGGTTATAGGTTTTAGGGTTTAGGGTTTAGGATTTTTTAGGGTTTTAGGGTTTAGGATTTTTTAGGGTTTTAGGGTTTAGGGTTTAGGGTTTTAGGGTTTAGGGTTTAGGGTTTAGGGTTTTAGGGTTTATGGGTTTAGGGTTTAGGTTTTGGGTTTTAGGGTTTAGGGGTTTAGGGTTTTAGGGTTTAGAGTATATTTGAAATGACAAAATAGTAATTACACACAGATAACGGCAGTTTCAAACGGTACACTAACAGAGTTTAACTTCAGGGGTATTTTGGAAAGAAGTTGGAACGTAAGAAGGGTAGTTTTAATATTAGCCTTCTAAGAGGGGTAAATCTAAACACAGGAAAATTTTTAGGAGTACGTAGGAAATTGCCCCAAAAAAGAAAATCTCAAAAAAAAAAAAACAAAAAAAAAAAAAGAAAAAAATCTCAAAAAAAAAATCAACAAAAAAGAAAAAAAAAGCAAAAAAAAAAAAAGAAAAAAAAGAAAAAAAAGAAAAAAAATATATATAATTCCCGGCTGTGGTATAACCCCACAGGCAAAAATGGGATCCCGCTGTAAGGATACACCATTCAAACTCACAGGCAAAAGTTAGGGGAAGGTATAAGGTGAAAACCCATGTGGGTGCCCGATTGCCACCAAAAACATATTTTTCTTTCAAAACAAACCCATATTTTTCAATAAACCCATATTTTTCAAAATAAACCAAAATAAATCCATTTTTGTCTACGAAGGAATTCTAACTCACCTTAGGGTCAGTTATACGCAACAATTTCAATTGCTTCTGGAGACAAAATAAACTCATATATTTCAATACAAAAAAAGAGAAAAAAAATGCCCCCAAATTATAAGCCAGTTCAACCTAAATCGAATTTAGGTGGAATCATATGAACTGGACCATGCACCAGCTCGACCCCAAATCCAGGTCAAAGGGTTTTGAGCCAAACCGCAAAGAGGGTGACTCAAACCAAACTCGAAGGCGTCTTAAATCAAATCGAAACCAAATGCAATGGAGTTTCAAGTTCAAACGGATCTCGAACCTAACCATAAGGTTACGAGTCGAACCAAACTGAACTGCAGAAGGGTCCAAGTCGAGCCGAATTATAAGGGCCCGACCGAAATTGAATTCAAAGGGTCTCGAACTAAGTCATAAGGGTTCGACCTAAACCATGTCTCAAAGGGGTCTGAACCAAGGTATAACGGTTCGACTCAAATCAAATTCAAAAGGGACAAATCAAGTGAAAGCCTAAACCGGCTCAGCCCAAATCAAATACAAAAGGTTCAAACCAATTCAATTTGAACCCAACCTGAACAAAGGTTCAAATCGAACTTCAGGGATGATCCAAATCAAGCAAACCAGCTCCACCCGAACTGAAAAAAATCAAGAGTTCAAACCGAGCTAACTCCAAATAAATTTGCTGAGTCAACTTAATCGACTCACAAACCCAAATTCAAACGACCGAAAAGTCATTAAACTAAACCCAATTTCAAACGACCGAAAAGTCATTAAACTAAACCAAATTCCAAACGACCGAAAAGTCATTAAACTAAACCCAAATCCAAACGACCGAAAAGTCATTAAACTAAACCCAAATTCAAACGACCGAAAAGTCATTAAACTAAACCCAAGTTCAAACGACCGAAAAGTCATTAAACTAAACTCAATTCCAAACGACCGAAAAGTCATTAAACTAAACCCAATTTCAAATGACCGAAAAGTCATTAAACTAAACCCAAGTTCAAACGACCGAAAAGTCATTAAACTAAACCCAAATCCAAACGACCGAAAAGTCATTAAACTAAACCCAATTTCAAACGACCGAAAAGTCATTAAACTAAACCCAATTTCAAACGACCGAAAAGTCATTAAACTAAACCCAATTCCAAACGACCGAAAAGTCATTAAACTAAACACAATTCCAAACGACCGAAAAGTCATTAAACTAAACCCAATTCCAACCGACCGAAAAGTCATTAAACTAAACCCAATTCCAAACGACCGAAAAGTCATTAAACTAAACCCAATTCCAAATGACCGAAAAGTCATTAAACTAAACCCAATTTCAAACGACCGAAAAGTCATTAAACTAAACCCAAATCCAAACGACCGGAAAGTCATTAAACTAAACTTAAACTCATATCGACCGCCATGTCAATAAACTGAGCAACTCAAATTCATATCGACCGCCATGTCAATAAACTGAGCAAACTCGTATTCATATCGACCGCCATGTCACTAAACTGAGCAAACTCATATTCATATCGACCGCCATGTCAATAAACTGAGCAACCCATACCCATATCGACCGCCATGTCAATAAACTGAGCAACCCATACTCATATCGACCGCCATGTCAATAAACTGAGCGACCCATATTCATATCGACCGCCATGTCAATAAACTGAGCGACCCATATTCATATCGACCGCTATGTCACTAAACTGAGCAACACGTATCAAATAGACCGCCATGTCACTAAACTGAGCGACCCATATTCATATCGACCGCTATGTCACTAAACTGAGCAACACATACTTAATTGACCGCCATGTCATTAAACTGAGAAATCAAATTGAATGCGTACGAAAAAAAAATGAAAAAAAAATTATTTGAAAAATAAAAGAAGAGAGAAAAACAATTGAATGTGCATCTTTTCACCGTACTCGTACCTCGTACAACGAAAAGATGGGGGGCATTTGTTTGAGGTAAATTATTTTTTTAAAAAAAAGGGGGGGAAAGATTATGGTTGGTCCGTAATATTGATTTGTCTGTATAAGCCCCGTATAAGCCCAAAACTTTTAACATATTAATAATTTGGGTCCAACAAATTTTACTACAAGTTCAAACCCCCTTAATAGATCATTTGCGAATACAAGCTTAGGTTATTTGTGAACACAAGCTTATAGGTCTCATCAAAGCACCGTCATTTTTTTTAGTTTACCAAACCAGTCGGATCCTATTTTTGTGCCCAGCGGGACTTACATTATAGTAAACTGTTTGTTTAAAAATTCAATTTCAAAAAAAAAAATTATATTCAAATTGAATTTTGAATTTTGAATTTTCAATCAAATTTCAAAATATTTTTCAACCGACTTATCCAAATTCACATTCAAATCTCCAATCAAATTTTAAAATATCTCTCAATTCAATTTTGAACTTTCCTCGTTCGTTAATCGTTCAATTTTGAAATTTAAACATATTCAATTTTGAAATTTAAAATTTGAAATTTAAATACAACCATACTTCCTTAAATTTGAACATATTCAATTTTAAAATTTGAAATTTGAAATTTAAATACAACCATACTTCCTCAAATTTGAACATAACCGTTCAATTTTGAAATTTGAACACATATTGAAATTTGAACATAATCGGTCAATTTTTAAATTCGAACATATTCAATTTTGAATTTTGAAATTTAAAATTTAAAATTTGAACATAACCATACTCCCTCAACATATTGAAATTTGAATATAACCATTCAATTTTGAAATTTGAACATATTCAATTTTAAGATTTGAATTTTAAAATTTGAACATATCCTTTTAATTTTAAAATTTAATTTCGAAATTTGAAATTTAAAATTTGAAATTTGAATATAATAATTTTCTCAACGTATTCAAATTTGAAACTCGTCTTTTCCTCAACGAACCCATATTCCCACGTACGTCGTTTCTCAACAAACCCGCATTTTCTCGCCATCCCCTCAACAAATCCCAACAAATATTTCAATGCCACTCCCCATTATAAATAGAGAAAATAGAAAGAATAAAAAGAAGATTTTTTCTTTGGCCTGGTTTGGAGACAACCTCCGATATTACGCCACAAAAGAAAACTCCTGCCATATTCCAGCAAAAAAAGAAAAACCCGTCCTATATTCCACCACAAATAAAAAAAAAACTCCTCCCAGATTCCACCACATATTCCTCATAGCCACATCAAAAAAAAGAAGATATAGCACAACCGACCCCTCAGCACCTCCGGTCGACTTCCTCAACTCCTCCGGTCAACTTCCTCGGCAACTCCGGTCGACTTCCTCGGCACCCCCAATCGACTTCCTCGGCTTTTTATTAGACGTATTTCTCAGGTAAAAAAAAAAAAAGAAAAAAGGAAAAAAAGGAAATTTCTTTAAAGCCGGTTTGGGACATCTGCGGACGCCCCTTACTTCAGGCTGAAAAAAAAGAAAAAAAGAAAAAAAAAAGAAAATTTTTTTAAAGCCGGTTTGGGATCTCTGCGGACGCCCCTTACTTCAGGCTGAAAAGAAAGAAAAAAAGAAAATAAAAAGAAAAATAAAAAAAAAAAAAGAAAAGAAAGAAAAAAAGAAAAAAAAAGAAAAAAAAGAAAAATAAAAAAAGAAAAAAAAGAAGAAAAATAAAAAAAAAAGGAAAAATTTCTTTAAAGCCGGTTTGGGACCTCTGCGGACGCCCCTTACTTCAGGCTGAAAAGAAAGAAAAAAAAGAAAAAAAAAATAAAAAAAGAAAGAAAAAAAAAGAGAAAAAGAAAAAAGGAAATTTCTTTAAAGCCGTTTGGGACCTCTGCGGACGCCCCTTACTTCAGGCTGAAAAGAAAGAAAAAAAAAAAAAAAAAAAAGGAAATTTTTTAAAGTCGGTTTGGGACCTCTGCGGACGCCCCTTACTTCAGGCTGAGAAGAAAAAAAATAAAGAAAAATAAAGAAAAATAAAAAAAGAAAAATGAAAGAAAAATAAAAAAAAAAAAAGGAAATTCTGTAAAGCCGGTTTGGGACCTCTACGGACGCCCCTTACTTCAGGCAGAAAAGAAAGAAAAAAAAAAAAGAAAAAAAAGGAAATTTCTTTAAAGCCGGTTTGGGACCTCTGCGGACGCCCCTTACTTCAGGCTGAAAAGAAAGAAAAAAAAAAAGAAAAAAAAGAAAAAAAAGAAATTTCTTTAAAGCCGGTTTGGGATCTCTGCGGACGCCCCTTACTTTAGGCTCAAAAGAAAGAAAGAAGAAATTTAATAAAGCCGGCTCGGGACCTCTGCGGACGCCCCTTACTTTAGGCTCAAAAAAAAAAAAAAGAGAAATTTAATAAGCCGGTTTGGGACCTCTGCGGACGCCCCTTACTTTAGGCTAAAAAAAAAAAAAAAAAAACCGGTTCGGATGATTTCTTTGGACATCCGAACCTAAGTTAAGCCAAAAAGGAATCGCTTTGGATCCCAAATCAAATTACATTGAACCCCAAGATAAGTCAAAGTGGATTTCCTTCAGATCCTAAGTCAAATAAAAAAAAAGACTTCTTCGGATCCCAAATAATTTCTTTTTCGGATCCCAAATAATTTCAAAAAATAGAACTTCTTCGGATCCCAAATAATTCCAAAAAGGGAATTTCTTAGGACCCCACATCAAAATAAAATAACGGTATTTCCTCGCATCCCAAGATAAAATAAAAGATTTTCTCCTGACCCCAAGTCAAACAAAAATAAAAAAAGGAAATATCGAAATAAATGGAAATATTTTTTTCAGACAAAATTCAAATGAGTTCTAATCAACTTGGAGTCTAAGTCCGATTCAAAAAGGACTAATAAATAAATTCAATCATAAGGCTCACCCATATGAAAATAAGGCTCAGTCCACATACGGGTCCTAAATTCAATCCGGATATAATATAAGCCGAGTCCACAAATAAAACCCAAAACCTATTCGATCCATAAATAAAACCCAAAACCCATTCAATCTCATCGCCTTAACACATATAATTAAGGCAAAATCATATTCAAACCGACTAAATTCTAAATCATATACTTAGAATTTAGCCAAATCCAATTCGATCGAGCTCTAACACATATACTTAGAGTTCATCCAAACCAACCCGACTAACCCTAATACATATATTTAGGGTCTAGTCAACCTTTTACTCTAGCACATATATCTAGGGTAGAAACCAAATCAACTCAACTAATCCTAATACATATACTTAGGGTTAGTCAACCTCTCACTCTAGCACATATAACTAGAGTGAAAAACATATCAAACTCGGCCAATCCTAATACATATAGGACTTAGCCATCTCCTACTTTCGAGTAGCATCAAATCTGACCCACCTCAATACATATCCTTGGGGTTTGGTCATGTCTCCACTTTGGAACATACGCCAAATGTGAAATCAAATATAATTGAACTCTAATACATATACTTAGAGCCAATTGAACCCAATTAAATTCTAACACATATAATTAGAGTTTAATGTCGACTAGTCCTCAACACATATAATCGGGATCAAGTCAATTTCAAATCCAGCTAAATCCTAACACATATACTTAGGATTTGTCCAATCATTAGGATACGATTTATTCTATCCTCCTCACAAAGGTCTCTTAATCGAAGGTGCCCCAATCATATGGGGGTAATTAACAATAGATGCTTGCGTCTATTGGAAGTCATGGATCCGCAATACCTGATACCCACATACACATATACCCACCCACATATAAATATTCATCTGAATCGTGAATACCATCCCATGGAAAACCCGAGGTGAACCGCGCGGGATGGGTCATTCAAGAGCGCAGACATTTACACTCGCCTTGGTTAATGTTAAAACATTGCTTAACCTATTGCTTTCCTTTGAGCACATGATTTCATTCCTTCAATGCTTATGTAGAATTAGAATACAATTTGTGCTGATTCTGTTAATGCTTATGTAGAATTAGAATACAATTTGTGCTGATTCTGTTAATGCTTATGTAGAATTAGAATACAGTTTGTGATGATTCTGTTGCTTATTTACACTCGCCTTGGTTAATATTAAAACATTGCTTATCTTGTTGCTTTCCTTTGAGCACTTGATTCATACATATTGCTTATCCTGTTGCTTTCCTTTGAGCACTTGAATCCTACATATGTGTAGAATTAGAATGCAGTTTGTTATGGTTCCTTCAATGCTTATTTGGAATTAGAATGCAGTTTATTATAATTTCATTCCTTCAATGCTTATTTCATTCTTTGATTAATATGCACTTGAGAATTAGAATGCATTTTGTTACGATTCTGTTGCGATGTTTATCATGTTGTTTTCCTTTAGACATTTGACACCTACATATGTGTGTATGTATGTAAATATATGTAATTTGATTCCTTCAATACTTTATAATTAGAATGCAGTTTGATATGGTTCCTTCGATGCTTTTTTAGAATTAGAATGTAGTTTGTTATAATTTCATTCCTTCAATGCTTATGTAGAATTAGAATACAGTTTGTGCTAATTCTGTTAATGCTTACGTGGAATTAGAATACAGTTCGTGCTAATTCTGTTGCTTATTTACTCTCGCCATGGTTATTATTAAAACATTGCTTATCCTGTTGCTTTCCTTTGAGCAATTGATTCCTACGTATTGCTTATCCTGTTGCTTTCATTCGAGCACTTGATTCCTACATATGTGTGTACGTATGTACATATATGTAACTTCATTCCTTGAATGCTTATGTAGAATTAGAATGGAGTTTGTTATGATTCTACCATGTTGCTTATCCTGATGCTTTCCTTTGGACACTTTACTCCTGCATATGTTTGTATGTGTGTAAATATATGTAACTTCATTCCTTGAATGTTTGTGTCGAATTAGAATACAGTTTGTTATGATTCTGCTTCTCATTTACATTCCATGTAATTGTGTATGATGTATATTGTAGATTATTATGCTTATCCTGTTGCTTACCTTTGGGCACTTGATTCATACATATGTATGCATCCATAGCTAAATATGTGACTTCATTCCTTGAATGCTTATGCAGAATTAGAATGGATATCATTTTTCTTATTCTGTTGCTTACCTTTGGTCACTTGATTCCTACATATGTGTGTATGTATAGCTATATATTTGACTTCACTCCTTGAATGCTTATGTAGAATTAGAATGGACTTTATTATTCTTCTTCTATGTTACTTATCTTGTCGCTCTACTTTGGTCACTTTACTCCAGCATATGTGTGTATGTGTGTAGATATATGTAACTTCATTCCTTAAATATTTGTGTGGAATTAAGTACAGTTTGTTATGATTCTGCTTCTCATTTACATTCCCTTGATTAATATGCGCTTGATTCCTACTTATTTGTGTATGTGTATATATATATATGTACCTTCATTCGGTGAATGCTTATGTACAATTAGAATGTACAATTAGAATACAATTTGTGCTGATCCTGTTGTTCCTAAGTGCTTTTTGTTATGATCCTGTTGTCCATTTACGCTCACCTTGGTTAATATTAAAACATGTGATTGTGTGTGACTGTGTGTGACTGTGTGCGCGTGCATGCGTGTGTGTGTGACTGTGTGTGTGGTTGTGTGTGTGTATGTGTGTGTGCACGTGTATGTGCCGCTGTGTGCGTGACAGTGTTGCTTACCTTGGGCAATTCACTCCTACAGTTCAATTCTGTTGCTTTCCTTGGGCGGCTAGCTCCTCTATATGTGTATATTTGTGTAGAGAAAGGAAAGTTTGGGATTTGGATGGCCTAATCATTCGACAACCATCTCGGGCGACCATCTGCTGTTTGTGCTATTTTACTTCATCCTTAACTATTTTTTCTTGGAATTGTTGTACAGTTGGTATTGCTTTTTTTATTCTACTTATTGCTTGACTATTTTTTTTTGTATAATTATTGTCCAGTTGGTTCTGACTATATAAATTCTATTTACGTGTTTCATTTTTTGCTTTTTCAACTTATTTACACTTGCCTTAATTAATACAGAAATACGCACCTAATCCTTGCATGTACATATGTATTTTCTTATTTTGTACCTTTTTAGGGCGATGATGATATAAAGAAGGCGAACAAAAAAAAAATAATAATAATAAGAGATTTGGATGGCGTATTCTTTGGTCAACCATGATGTAAAGAAAGAATAGTCCGAGATTTGGATGGCCTAATCCTTAGGCAACCATCTCACGCAACCATCTCATTAAGTTCGTCGTGTTCTGCTCAACCTATTTGTTTTTGTTGGATTGGGATATTGACTGAGCCTCTTTTTTTATTTCCGTTTTTTCGTGTTCTTTCTTTCTTTCTATGTGTGACTGTGAGCCTTTTTTTTTATTTCCTTTTTTTCGTGTTCTTTCTTTCTTTCTATGTGTGACTGTGAGTGACTGTGCGCGCGCGCGCGTGCGTGCGCATGATGCTTACCCTGTTGCTTCACTTACCTCCTACGTATGTCTGTATGTATGTGAATATGTGTACCTTCGTTTCTTGAATACTTATGTAGAATATGAATATTGTTTGTTATGATTCTAATGATTACTTACACTCCCTTGATCAATATGCACTTGACTCCTACATGTCTATATGTGTATATATGTATGTAACTTCATCTTTTGCATGCTTACGTAGAATTAGGATACAATTTGTGTCGATTAATATTAAAACATGTAATTGTGTCTGGCGGTGTGTGTTTGTGTTGTGTGTGTGACCGTGTGTGTGGCTGTGTGTGTGCGTGGGCGTGCGCACGTGTGTCCGTGGCTGTGTGGGTCTGCGTGTGTGGGTATGCACGTGTCCGTGGCCGTGTGTGGGTGTGTGTGTGTGACTGTATGTGTGTACATATACACATCCATGTACATATATATATATATATTATATAATATATATATATATATATATTGTACACGTTGTGAATGCTGACTTATTACTTTTCATGTTCCACAGCTTCCAGTCAAGTGTCGTCTTCATCTATGGACCAATTGTGACCAATACGATTTTCTTTCTTCTCTGTGGTGTTTGGCGGTAGCTGTTGCTTCGTGCATTTTTTCAGGTGCCTGCGGCTGTCTATCGAGTGCTCTTCTCTTATGCCTTCATCTCCTGTTGAGCCTCTGCTTCCATTTTTATTCCCTGCTGAGGTATTCATAATTATAAATATAATTTAGTTATATACAAAAAAAATGAGAAAAAAATTGATCATTTAGTTATGTCTATTGCTTGAAGGTTTATCTACCTGTTGTATCTTTACCTGTTGTATCTTTATTTTTCATAACTTCTATAACTATAATGTTTTTAGTACTGCTTACATGATATTTACCTTTGCTTGCCATTTAAGTTTCGAACTTACATCAAACTATAATTTACTTGCTTGCAGATTTGTTAGGGGTCTAACTTTTTTTTCTTTTACTTAATATACTTGGTTTATTACTCTGCCACACGCATTTTACTTTCTTTGTTTTTTCTACCTGTATTTACCTGTTGTTTAATTATGCACACGTATACGGCAGCAGTAATCACTCAGCTTCGTGCGCATGTTGAATTCCAATTTTATAAATTAATATTTTATATTTTTTCAAATTAAGACGTTCTTTTTGTATTTCGTTAAATAGGTTCTATCCTCACTCCTCCTATTAACTTCTGTCTGCAAGATTGAATGGATATATCATCGGTATATGGAGAGAGTAGAAAAAAAAAGAAAACAAATACTTAATCTGCGCAGGAATCGTTCTAAACGATGTCATACGAAAAATACAAATAATATAAATCACGAAGGAGCTTCTAATTATAATCTCAGGTGTAATGAGTTACATTTACAAGTGGGGACCTCTCTGGAAGACGAATAAATAACCGAAACAGGACAACATGCATCTTCTTGCTTGGAAATCTAATGCGTCGAGCAATTGTATCTAGGGTTACCAGAATATCAATGCCAGTCATGTGGAGCTTTGTTATGGTATAACGAAAGAATTTACAAACATCTAAATGAAACTGTCCCAAGGTTTTCTTTATGTTGCTAGGAAGGGTGGATCTATTTACCTCTTCGTCGAAATACACCAAATGTGTTGGATGTTCTGTTGGATTACCAAGGTTCTCGGCGAGCTACAAAATTTCGGAAAAATATAAGGGTGTATAATTCAATATTTGCATTTACGTCTATAGACGCAAAAATAGACGTCGATATTAATAAAAGACCAGGCCCATATATTTTTAGAATTAGTGGTCACATAATGGGCTCTCTTCTTCCACTTGATAGACACCAACCTAAATTTGCACAGCTATATATCTATGACACTGAAAATGAATTTGATAATAGAATGAGAGTCCTTAGTTCAGGTGGTGATTTACTAAATATTGATAAGGATATTATTGCAGAATTAATAAAAATGTTTGATGTCGAAAATGAAATTGTCAAAGCATTTAGGATGGCTAGAGATTGTTTCAAAGAAAATGAATACCTGCCGGTTAGGTTGTGGTTGGTTGGTTTGCATGGTGGGAGTGCCTCTCAGTAGAATCCTCCATCCTGTGCTGAAATTGCTGGTTTGATTATTGGTGATTTGGGTTGTGCAGATCAACAGCGTGATATCATTGTTGAGCATAAAGCACATGGTTTAAGACGCATTAGTGACTTACACCCCTCTTTCTTGGCTATGCAGTATCCTATAATCTTTCCATATGGTGAAGATGGTTTTAGATTGGGCATTGAATGTAACTGAAACTCACATAGAAAAACAAATGTCAGGCAGTGCATAACGATGCGTGAGTTTTATGCCTATAGGATACAAAACAGATTGCATGAAGGAAAAACTCTAATACGAGGGGGAAAGCTCTTTCAGCAGTATGTAGTAGATACTTTCTCATGTGTTGAAGAAGAAAGGCTTGGCTATATTAGAAAAAATCAAGCAAACTTACGCTCTGAGATATATAAAGGTATTAAAGATTCTATTGTTGAGGGTAATGTCGATGATTATGCTATCGAAAAAAGAATTATACTGCCCTCGAGTTTTACTGCTGGTCCCTGCTATATGATCCAAAATTATCAAGATGCTATTGCCATATGCAGGCATTGCGGGCCTCCTGATTTATTTATTACATTTAAATGCAATGCACAATGGCAAGAAATACAAGATGCCTTACATTTTATTCCTGGACAGCGAGCTGAGAATAGACTTGATATTGTTACTAGAGTTTTCAAGATGAAGTTGGAAACTTTAATGGCCAATATAAAAAAAGAATAATTTTTCGGCAAGTCGGCTGTTGGTGCGTAATCGTTAATAACTTTTAACATCTATATTGGCTTTAAAAATTAATAGAGCAAGTGATTTTCTCATCATTTTGAAATTTATCTTTTTTGCATTTATTGCGGAATTATATACAGTAGAGTTTCAGAAATACACATTTTAGTATAGTTGCATGCTGAACATAAATACTTAATGAATATTGAAATTGATTCGATTATTTCAGCCAAGATACTTGATAAGGATATTGATCTAGTCGGTTACGCAACAGTCGGAAAATTTATGATGCACGGTCCATGTGGGCTAGCAAAATCAGGAGCACCTTGTATGGTAAAGGGACGGTGCTCGAAATATTTTTCAAAAGAGTACAACAATGAAACAATTTTGAACGACGATGGATTTGCAATATATAGAAGGAGAAATAATCAGAGAAGTGTTGTTAAAAATGGAATTGAGCTTGATAATAGATTTGTCGTTCCTCACAATTTAAAGTTGGTTGCTAAATATCATGCACATATTAATGTTGAATGGTATAATAAATCAAGACTTATAATGTATTTATTTAAATACGTCAACAAGGGCCCCGATCGATCTGCAGTTATTGTAGAAAATAATATAAATCCTGTAATGACACGGTTTTTCTGTAATAATTAACCCTCCTTCTAAATTAGTGTTTTTTAGTACTCCAGGATTATCGTATTTTGTGAGTCGGTCGGTGTGTGGTGCATACATTTTTCTGTGAAAGAGCACGAAAAACGATGACCGACGGTGCGATCGGATCTGAAATCCGATGTCGTGATCTCCCGGAACGGAATTTTTAGTGATGCGGTGACTAAACATGCATCGAAATCAGTGCAAAATATCTTGCACCCGTTTGGGATAATATGGGTTATCTCGTAGGGAATAATTAATTAAATAATTAATTATTCGGTGACGGAAAATAGAAAACAGAATTTTAAACTACGTACGAGATAGGAAAAAATTCCACCTTTCGTTAAAAAGGAATAAAAAGAGAGAGACGAAACCCTAACCGAGAGAATGAAAAGAAAAAAGAGGGAAAAGGGCGGAACCCTAACCGGAGGAAAAGAAGAGGAAGAAGACGGCGGGATCCGACCACCCCGAACCACGTACCGGAAGCTAGAAAGCGATCGATCGTTCCCCGTCGGATAATCCGGTGAGTATTTTTACGTTCGTAGTATTTTCGGGTTCTCTTTCGTAGTTTAAAGATGTCTTCCCCGTCTCCGTTTCCTTCGTCCCCGCCGCCCGTCGCCGTTGCCGTGCGATTTAGGGCACGACGCGGGCGGGCGGACGACGCGCGGCGCCGGTAGGGCACCGCGCGGGCGGAGAAGACGCGCGGTGCCGCTAGGGCACCGCGCGGACGGAAACCGCAAGGGCGGGCGCCGCCCGGGCGCCTCGCGGATGCCGCCGCGCGGCCCGCACCGCGCGGGCGCCGCGCGGCCCGCACCCGCGCGGGCGCCGCACGGGCTCCGCGCGGCCCGCCCCGGCGCGGGCGCCGCACGGACGCCGCGCGGGCGCCGCGCGGGCCCGCACCCGCGCGGGCGCCGCGCGGCCCGTACCGCACCGCGGGGCACCGCGCGGGCGCCGCGCGGGCAGTCTCCGCGCGGGCGCCACCCTCAGGCGCTCGTCGCACGGTCTTGAGCCGTGCGGAGCACCTGCGGGCCGGTGGCCGACGCGCGGGCGCCGCGCGGGCGCTGCGCGGGACATCCGCGGACGGCGGGCAACCTCCGTGGGCGACGACGCCTGCGGGGAGGTGATGTGCGTGCGTGCGGGGAGTCGTCAAGTATGGTCCTAGGCGCCGTTTTGGGGTTACGACGCAGAGTTAATTGGGTTTTCGTTTCCGGTAATTGTATGCGTTATTAACTGTTGTTTCTGGGGACTTCTTTAGGTCCAGGTGCGCAGCGGGAGAGTATCAAAGACCCCTAGTACCCCGATCTTCCGCAACCAGGTGGGTTCTTATGCAACAAGTGCTGTAAGTGCATTAGGTGCAGTATATCATTTAAAAAGTTCGTACTAACCTGTTTAATAAAGTAGATGAGGTGTTTCCAGTAAAATAACCCTTCGCATATTATGTACCATTCTTTTGTTAATGTTTGTGGCGACCAAGTGTCGCGATATTTAATTTACGCCGACTTCGGCAACCGGTGTTGGATGCTGCACGTACACAGGCGGATTGGCCTCCGCATGGTGTACTTTTCCGAGGAGTGGTCTGAATGACCCGTGTGCCCCACGTGTGTTGTTTGGGGACCTCTTCACGATAGCTAAACATGTTGCTCATGCATCGTGAAGGGGTAAAAGCATCGTAAGTGTCGCGTGGGGAGATCGTCGACTACCCTGACGTGACGGTGTCACTAAATTAAGTAAAGTGAACTCAGGGCGAATGATAGCGGAAGGTTATGGTGCAGAGTAATTCATTCGAATTTACTGTTCATTAATGTTATAACATCTACTTTATTTGTCACTGACTTTACCCACTCCGTGACAGGTGCAAATAGGTATGTACATCGGACGGTGGTGAGGCAACGCAGACTTAGCTTGGCCGTATGAGGCCTTTGTTAAAACTCTAGTTTGGTTATCTCTATTTCTCTCTCGTTAGTTTATTTTGTGTGGACGTGGATCATGCTGGATATGTGGACAAGTAACTAGTTGTTTGGATACTGTTATGATTTTTGGACTTTGCGGCCGTTTTACGATGTCAAAAGGATTTCGAAACGATTTTCAAAACAGGGTGTCGTGTGGGCACCACTTTGAAAACCCTGTGGATTTATCCTTTCAAACATATAGCCGCCTTAATGTGAATGTGTAGACGTTTCTAAAGGAATGGGTGTCGTGTGGACACCGTTTGCAACTCATAGGTTCATCCAATGTTGTTGAATGTTGTTACACGTTCGTACTTGTTCACTGTGACTGTGTGGTTAATGCTGTATGATGTTATTGTGTCGTTGTATGAGTGACGCCGTGGCATATACAAAGGAGACTCTGTCCGTTTGCAGGGTGACTTTATATATGTGGCGGGTCTGACACGCACCGGTAGGCGAGGTCGTTCTCACTTGCATTTCAAAAAAAAAAAAACACGTTTTCCGCTTATCTTGAGACCTCCGGGCGTGACAGATTTTATGGTATCAGAGAGAAACGGCTTTAACCACAGTAGTCGGTGACCAATATCCGCAGTGCATGATTCCACAACCAAATTGAACATGAGATAACCAAGTCGTAGGTGTCTTAGATCGCGAGTGTGCGGGGAAAAAGGGGTCATGGCCTCAGTGTTTTGTAGGTCAATAATGCTAGGATTGACGTGTTTTCTTTGTGTGCACAGATAGCGACCGGGATCGGCCGTAAATCGCTAATTATTTAAATGGACAGGATGGACCCCGTAGCCGCAGCGAACCGCCTGCTTCGCAACCAGCTACGCGACGTGGCGGATCAGTTGCTAACCCTCACTGAACGCTTATACCTCATGACACGAGAATTTGAGGGAACTGACCGCCTCCAGCGCGACACCGGATATGACGCTTTTCGTGGGGTTCCGCCCGTAAGATTTGCCACCTTCAATGAGGCTACCAACGCGGCTTTGCGGGTAGAACGAGAACTTGCCGAGGCACGAGCTCGGCAAGGATACCCCGGATTCTGTTGGGGTCAGAGATTTCACCACCCCGGTCCGGTAAAGCACCCCTTCTAGGGAGACCGGGCAACCAAACGCCCAAGGACAGAACAGAAGTTGGGGCAGACCAAGGTGGAGGGACCCGAACCGCAGAGGAAGCCGTGCCCCATATGCAACGAGGCGCATCGGGTGACGAACTGCCCATGGAGACTCGACCACTGCTACCGATGCGGCAGGCCGGGCCACACACGTTACGAGTGCCCCCGGAAGCCGGCTGTCACCTGACCCCCGGCGCCGCGACCTGACGAAATAGAGAAAACTGCCACCCCCACCCCTCAAGGGGGCCCCAACCCAGATAGCCGAGCAAATCAGCACCCGAAGGAAGCGCGAAAGGACGAGCGAGCGCCAACGGGAAGCGCGGAATTGCAACAGGAACCCTGCATTATCTGCGGGAGTGCACACCCGGTCACGAGATGCCTTTGGAGGTACTATTATTGTAATCAATGTGGCGCGCCGGACCTCACCCGTGCCTCCTGCCCTCAGGGGCCAACCCCTACCCCCGCCGCACCGCAGCCGGGAGGACCAGAGGGTGCTGCAGCCCCCGTTCAGCAAAAGGACCTACCCGGCGACCAGCACTCCGCAGACTCTTCAGACACTAAGTCCCTACCCCAACATGCCGCTCGACGCTGGCCCAAGGGTTGTGGACGGACTCCCCGGACTACTACAGTAGAGTATGCGACGTCCCAGAACAAGTGACAGCAGGTAATTTCTGTTCCCTCTTGTTTAGGAGCACCGGTTACACCTTAGCCTACTACCCTCGTCCGACACTCTCTCTCTCTCTCTCTCTCTCTCTCTCTCGCTCTCTCCCTCCTGTCGTTCCCCTCCTCTATTCCCGGAAAGCGCCTAGTGCTGTTTGGGGGGGGGGGAGAAATCCTTAAGTACTAGGCGAAACCTCCCCGACCTATGCGCGCAGGCGGGTTTCGGAGTATAGGAGACCCTATTGTACTTAGTGAGATCTGTTAGGGGGTCATGTAAGGAATAAATGGGTCCCACCCTTTACCTTGCAGTTAAGGACCCAGAAGACCGATAGGTAGTGCGGGGCCGCTTTCCAAAATTAGATCCGACTTCACAGTTATAGGGAATACCCGGACGTATTTTCGGCGGAACTCCCTGGGATGCACCCGAACGAGAGGTCGACTTTCCCATCGAGTTACTCCCAGGCACTAAACCCATCACGAAGGCGCCGTACAGGATGGCCTTCGCCGAGTTGAAGGAACGCAAGGCATAACTGGAGGATCTTTTGGATAAAGGCTTCATCCGACCGAGCGTGTCGCCATGGGGCGCGCCCGTTTTGTTCGTAAGAAGAAGGACGGAAGCCTTCGCCTGTGCATTGACTACCGAGAATTAAACAAGGTCACCATCAAGAACAAATATCCGTTGCCACGGATTGACGACCTGTTTTGACCAGCTACAAGGAGCCACGGTGTTCTCTAAGATCGATCTGCAGTCTGGCTATCACCA
>JAQOTM010000286.1:163061-219253 GCA_029168755.2 Tillandsia fasciculata | reverse complement strand
GCTCCAAAAGTACCTCCCCGACCCCTCTCACGCCCTGGACATATCCACTGTCAAGCTACAAGAGGACTTAACCGTCGAGGAGAAGCCGGTGCGGATCTTGGCAGAGAAGACAAGAAATTACGGAACGGGACCATTCCCTACGTAAAGGTCCAGTGGAGCAACCACGAGGAACGCGAGGCGACGTGGGAACTGGAATCGAAAATGAAGGAGTGTTTTCCTGAACTGTTTAGCGAGGGGTTGTAAATAAGTTTCGAGGACGAACTTTTTATAAAGTGTGAATGGTGTAATGACACGGTTTTTCTGTAATAAGTAACCCTCCTTCTAAATTAGTGTTCTTTTAGTACTCCGGGATACCATATTTGTGTAGTCGGTCGGTGTGTGGTGAGTATTTTTTTGTGAAAGAGCACGAAAAACGATGACCGACGGTGCGATCGGATCTGAAATCCGATGTAGTGATCTCCCGGAATGGAATTTTTAGTGATGCGGTGACTAAACGTGCATCGAAATCCGTGCAAAATATCTTGCACCCGTTTGGGATAATGGGGTTATCTCGTAGGGAATAAATTAAATAATTAATTATTCGGTGACGGAAAAGAGAAAACAGAAATTTAAACTACGTACGAGATAGGAAAAAATCCCACCTTCGTTAAAAAGGAATAAAAGAGAGAGACGAAACCCAAACCGAGAGAACGAAAAGAAAAAAGAGGAAAAGGGCGGAACCCTAACCGGAGGAAAGAAGAGGAAGAAGACGGCGGGATCCGACCACCCCGAACCACGTACCGGAAGCTAGAACGCGATCGGTCGTTCCCCGTCGGATAATCCGGTGAGTATTTTTACGTTCGTAGTATTTTCGGGTTCTTTTTCGTAGTTTAAAGATGTCTTCCCCGTCTCCGTTTCCCTTCGTCCCCGCCGCCCGTCGCCGTTGCGTGCGTGCGATTTAGGGCACGACGCTGGCGAGCGGACGACGCGCGGCGCCGCTAGGGCACCGCGCGGGCGGAGAAGACGCGCGGTGCCGCTAGGGCACCGCGCGGACGAACATCGCAAGGGCGGGCGCCGCCCGGGCGCCGCGCGGATGCCGCCGCACGGGCCCGCCCCGGATCCGCGCGGGTGCCGCTCGGCCCGCACCCGCGCGGGCGCCGCGGGCGCCCCGCACCCGCACCGCACGGGCGCCTCGCGGCCCGTACCCGCACCGCGCGGGCGCCGTGCGGGCAGTCTCCGCGCGGGCACCGCGCGGGCGCCACCCACAGGCGCTCGTCGCACGGTCTTGAGCCGCGTGGAGCACCTGCGGGCCGGCGGCCGACGCGCGGGTGCCGCGCGGGACATCCGCGGACGGCGGGCAACCTCCGCGGGCGACGAGCCTGCGGGGAGGTGATGTGCGTGTGCGCGGGGAGTCGTCAAGTATGGTCCTAGGCGCCGTTTTGGGGTTACGGCGCAGAGTTAATTGGGTTTCCGTTTCGGTAATTGTATGCGTTATTAACTGTTGTTTCTGGGGACTTCTTTAGGTCCAGGTGCGCAGCGGGAGAGTATCAAAGACCCCTAGTACCCCGATCTTCCCGCAACCAGGTGAGTTCTTATGCAACAAGTGCTGTAAGTGCATTAGGTGCAGTATATCATTTAAAAAGTTCGTACTAACCTGTTTAATAAAGTAGTTGAGGTGTTTCCAGTAAAATAACCCTTCGCATATTATGTACCGTTCTTTTGTTAATGTTTGTGGCGACCAAGTGTCGCGATATTTAATTTACGCCGACTTCGGCAAACCCGGTGTTGGATGCTGCACGTACACAGGCGGATTGGCCTCCGCATGGGTGTACTTTTTCGGAGGAGTGGTCTGAATGACCCGTGTGCCCCACGTGTGTTGTTTAGGGACCTCTTCACGATAGCTAAACATGTCGCTCACGCATCGTGAAGGGGTAAAAGCATCGTAAGTGTCGCGTGGGGAGATCGTCGACTACCCTGACGTGACGGTGTCACTAAATTAAGTAAAGTGAACTCAGGGCGAAGGATAGCGGAAGGTTCCGGTGCAGAGTAATTCATTCGAATTTACTGTTCATTAATGTTATAACATCTACTTTATTTGTCACTGACTTTATCCACTCCGTGACAGGTGCAAATAGGTATGTACATCGGGACGGTGGTGAGGCAACGCAGACTTAGCTTGGCCGTATGAGGCCTTTGTTAAAACTCTTAGTTTGGTTATCTCTATTCTCTCTCGTTAGTTTATTTTGTGTGGACGTGGATCATGCTGGATATGTGGACAAGTAACTAGTTGTTTGGATACTGTTATGATTTTTGGACTTTGCGGCCGTTTTACGATGTCAAAAGGGATTTCGAAAACGATTTTCAAAAACAGGGTGTCGTGTGGGCACCACTTTGAAAACCCTGTGGATTTATCCTTTCAAACAATATAGCCGCCTTAATGTGAATGTGTAGACGTTTCTAAAGGAATGGGTGTCGTGTGGACACCGTTTGCAAACTCATAGGTTCATCCCAATGTTGTTGAATGTTGTTACACGTTCGTACTTGTTCACTGTGACTGTGTGGTTAATGCTGTATGATGTTATTGTCGTCGTTGTATGAGTGACGCCGTGCATATACAAAGGAGACTCTGTCCGTTTGCAGGGTGCCTTTGTATATGTGGCGGGTTTGACACGCACCGGTAGGCGAGGTCGTTCTCACTTGCATTTCAAAAAAAAAAATAAACACGTTTTCCGCTTATCTTGAGACCTCCGGGGCGTGACAGATTTTATGGTATCAGAGAGAAACGGCTTTAACCACAGTAGTCGGTGACCAATATCCGCAGTGCATGATTCCACAACCAAATTGAACATGAGATAACCAAGTCATAGGTGTCTTAGATCGCGAGTGTGCGGGGAAAAAGGGGTCATGGCCTCAGTGTTTTGTAGGTCAATAATGCTAGGATTGACGTGTTTTCTTTGTGTGCACAGATAGCGACCGGGATCGGCCGTAAATCGCTAATTATTTAAATGGACAGGATGGACCCCGTAGCCGCAGCGAACCGCCTGCTTCGCAACCAGCTACGCGACGTGGCGGATCAGTTGCTAACCCTCACTGAACGCTATACTCATGACACGAGAATTTGAGGGAACTGACCGCCTCCAGCGCGACACCGGATATGACGCTTTTCGTGGGGTTCCGCCCGTAAGATTTGCCACCTTCAATGAGGCTACCAACGCGGCTTTGCGGGTAGAACGAGAACTTGCCGAGGCACGAGCTCGGCAAGGATACCCCGGATTCTATTGGGTCAGAGATTTCACCACCCCGGTCCGGTAGAGCACCCCTTCTAGGGAGACCGGGCACACCAAACGCCCAAGGACAGAACAGAAGTTGGGGCAGACCAAGGTGGAGGGACCCGAACCGCAGAGGAAGCCGTGGCCCATATGCAACGAGGCGCATCGGGTGACGAACTGCCCATGGAGACTCGACCACTGCTACCGATGCGGCAGGCCGGGCCACACACGTTACGAGTGCCCCCGGAAGCCGGCTGTCACCTGACCCCCGGCGCCGCGACCTGACGAAATAGAGAAAACTGCCACCCCCACCCCTCAAGGGGGCCCCAACCCAGATAGCCGGGCAAATCAGCACCCGAAGGAAGCGCGAAAGGACGAGCGAGCGCCAACGGGAAGCGCGGAATTGCAACAGGAACCCTGCATTATCTGCGGGAGTGCACACCCGGTCACGAGATGCCTTTGGAGGTACTATTATTGTAATCAATGTGGCGCGCCGGACCACACCCGTGCCTCCTACCCTCAGGGGCCAACCCCTACCCCCGCCGCACCGCAGCCGGGAGGACCAGAGGGTGCTGCAGCCCCCGTTCAGCAAAAGGACCTACCCGGCGACCAGCACTCCGCAGACTCTTCAGACACTAAGTCCCTACCCCAACATGCCGCTCGACGCTGGCCCAAGGGTGTGGACGGAGACTCCCCGGACTACTACAGTAGAGATGCGACGTCCCAGAACAAGTGACAGCAGGTAATTTCTGTTCCCTCTTGTTTAGGAGCACCGGTTACACCTTAGCCTACTACCCTCGTCCGATACTCTCTCTCTCTCTCTTCTCTCTCTCTCCTCTCTCTCTCCTCCTGTCGTTCCCCTCCCCTATTCCCGGAAGCGCCTAGTGCTGTTTGGGGGGGGGGGGGGGGGGGGGAGAAATCCTTAAGTACTAGGCGAAACCTCCCGGCCTATGCGCGCAGGCGGGTTTCGGAGTATAGGAGACCCTATTGTACTTAGTGAGATTGTTAGGGGGTCATGTAAGGAATAAATGGGTCCCACCCTTTACCTTGCAGTTAAGGACCCAGAAGACCGATAGGTAGTGCGGGGCCGCTTTCCAAAATTAGATCCGACGTCACAGTTATAAGGGAATACCCGGACGTATTTTCGGCGGAACTCCCTGGGATGCCACCCGAACGAGAGGTCGACTTTCCCATCGAGTTACTCCCAGGCACTAAACCCATCACGAAGGCGCCGTACAGGATGGCCTTCGCCGAGTTGAAGGAACGCAAGGCATAACTGGAGGATCTTTTGGATAAAGGCTTCATCCGACCGAGCGTGTCGCCATGGGGCGCGCCCGTTTTGTTCGTAAGAAAGAAGGACGGAAGCCTTCGCCTGTGCATTGACTACCGAGAATTAAACAAGGTCACCATCAAGAACAAATATCCGTTGCCACGGATTGACGACCTGTTTGACCAGCTACAAGGAGCCACGGTGTTCTCTAAGATCGATCTGCAGTCTGGCTATCACCAGCTCCGAGTTAGGGGCGAGGACATCCCTAAGACAGCGTTCCGGACTCGCTATGGTCACTACGAGTTCATGGTGATGCCGTTCGGGCCCACAAACGCCCCAGCAGTATTCATGGATATGATGAATAGGGTGTTCAAACCCTTCTTAGATATTTTCGTAGTGGTCTTCATTGACGACATTCTCATCTACTCCCGTACAGATGAGGAACATGAAGAGCATTTGCGCACAGTCCTCCAGACCCTACGGGAACAGAAACTTTACGCCAAACTCAAAAAGTGTGAGTTTTGGCTCCGCGAGGTGGGCTTTCTGGGGCATATTGTGTCGGCTGCTGGGATTGCGGTCGACCCGAAGGAGATAGATTCGGTAACCGACTGGCCCAGGCCGACGACGGTGACCGAGATTCGAAGCTTCCTGGGTCTGGCAGGGTATTACAGACGCTTTGTGGAAGGCTTCTCCAAAATAGCCATGCCCCTGACTCGCCTGACCCGTAAAGGAGAAAAGTACATCTGGACGGATCAATGCCAGAAGAGTTTTGAAGAACTCAAGAACAAGTTGACGCGAGCCCCGGTGCTTGCTCTACCGGAGCCCGGCGAGGACTATGAGGTGTACTGCGATGCGTCGCGAAACGGTCTCGGAGGCGTGCTTATGCAACGGGGTAAAGTCATAGCCTATGCGTCAAGGCAACTCAAGGAGTACGAGAGAAACTACCCCGTGCACGACCTGGAGCTTGCAGCCGTCGTGTTCGTCCTCAAGATGTGGAGGCACTATTTGTATGGAACACACTGCAACGTGTACTCAGACCATCAGAGCCTCAAGTACCTCTTCACCCAAAAGGAGCTGAATTTGCGGCAAAGGCGGTGGCTCGAACTACTGAAAGACTATGATTTAACCATCCACTACCACCCTGGGAAGGCGAACGTGGTGGCGGATGCCCTGAGCCGGAAAGGACAGACGGTGGAATCAATGACAAACGCCCTTACCCAGCAGGACCGTTTGATTGCAGAATTTTCGCAATTGAGACTGGAGGTAGTACCAGCGGGAACGGTCGCACGACTCATGACCCTGGTGGTCAGACCCACCCTACTGGACAGGATCCGGGAAGGGCAATCGACGGATGCCCAGTTACAACTTGTGCGAGACGGACTACCTTCAGACCAGGGGGGGCATTTCGCAATGAGCGCAGATGGCACGATACATTTTCAGGGACGAATCTGTGTGCCGGATCTACCGAAGCTCAAGGAGGAAATCCTGAGCGAGGCGCACACCGCGCCTTACGCCGTGCACTCTGGAGGGACGAAAATGTACAAGGACTTAAAGCAAACCTTTTGGTGGCCTAAGATGAAAGGGGATGTAACCCGATTTGTGGCACACTGTCTGGTGTGCCAACAGGTAAAGGCCGAACACCAGCGTCCAGCAGGGAAGTTACAACCATTGCCGGTGCCGGAATGGAAGTGGGAGATGATTACGATGGATTTCGTGACTGGTTTCCCGAGATCATCTCAAGGGCATGACGCGATATGGGTCATAGTGGACCGTTTGACGAAATCTGCCCACTTCCTGCCCATACATACGACGTGGACACGGGAACGGCTGGCGCGGACTTACATTGACGAAATAGTAAGGTTGCATGGTGTACCGGCGTCCATCACGTCGGACAGAGACACGCGGTTCGTGTCAAATTTTTGGCAGAGTTTGCAGCGAGCAATGGGAACCAAGCTGCATTTCAGCACGGCCTTTCACCCGCAAACTGACGGACAATAGGAACGGGTGATCCAGATCCTCGAAGACATGCTTCGAGCATGCGTACTTGACCTGGGCGAAGGATGGTCTCAATACCTGCCGCTTGTAGAATTCGCCTATAATAACAGTTACCAAGCCAGCATTCAGATGGCGCCATACGAGGCTCTGTATGGGCGCCGCTGTCGGTCACCAATATGCTGGGATGACTTGGGAGAGCGCAAATGGTTGGGACCGGATTTGGTGGAAGAGACCGAGGCGAAGGTGCGCCTGATCAGGCAACGGCTGTTAACCGCCCAGAGCAGACAGAAAAGTTACGCAGACCTTAGACGTCGGGAATTGGAATTCATGGTGGGCGAGCACGTGTTGCTACGGGTGTCGCCTTCAAAGGGGACCCGACGTTTCGGCCTGAGGGGGAAGCTAAGTCCGAGGTACATGGGACCGTTTGAGATCCTAGAACGCGTGGGTCCGGTGGCGTATCGGTTGGCCTTGCCGCCAAACCTGGACCGAGTACACAACGTGTTTCACGTTTCGATGCTCCAAAAGTACCTCCCCGACCCCTCTCACGCCCTGGACATATCCACTGTCAAGCTACAAGAGGACTTAACCGTCGAGGAGACGCCGGTGCGGATCTTGGCACGAGAAGACAAGAAATTACGGAACCGGACCATTCCCTACGTAAAGGTCCAGTGGAGCAACCACGAGGAACGCGAGGCGACGTGGGAACTGGAATCGAAAATGAAGGAGTGTTTTCCTGAACTGTTTAGCGAGGGTTGAAAATAAGTTTCGAGGACGAAACTTTTTATAAAGTGTGAGTGGTGTAATGACACGGTTTTTCTGTAATAATTAACCCTCCTTCTAAATTAGTGTTCTTTTAGTACTCCGGGATTACCATATTTTGTGAGTCGGTCGGTGTGTGGTGCATGTATTTTTTTGTGAAAGAGCACGAAAAACGATGACCGACGGTGCGATCGGATCTGAAATCCGATGTCGTGATCTCCCGGAACGGAAATTTTAGTGATGCGGTGACTAAACGTGCATCGAAATCCGTGCAAAATATCTTGCACCCGTTTGGGATAATGTGGGTTATCTCGTAGGGAATAATTAATTAAATAATTAATTATTCGGTGACGGAAAAGAGAAAACAGAATTTTAAACTACGTACGAGATAGGAAAAAATCCCACCTTTCGTTAAAAAGGAATAAAAAGAGAGAGACGAAACCCAAACCGAGAGAACGAAAAGAAAAAAGAGGGAAAAGGGCGGAACCCTAACCGGAGGAAAAGAAGAGGAAGAAGACGGCGGGATCCGACCACCCCGAACCACGTACCGGAAGCTAGAACGCGATCGGTCGTTCCCCGTCGGATAATCCGGTGAGTATTTTTACGTTCGTAGTATTTTCGGGTTCTTTTTCGTAGTTTAAAGATGTCTTCCCCGTCTCCGTTTCCTTCGTCCCCGCCGCCCGTCGCCGTTGCCGTGCGATTTAGGGCACGACGCTGGCGAGCGGACGACGCGCGGCGCCGCTAGGGCACCGCGCGGGCGGAGAAGACGCGCGGTGCCGCTAGGGCACCGCGCGGACGAACATCGCAAGGGCGGGCGCCGCCCGGGCGCCGCACGGATGCCGCCACACGGGCCCGGATCCGCGCGGGTGCCGCTCGGCCCGCACCCGCGCGGGCGCCGCGCGGCCCGCACCCGCACGGGCGCCTCGCGGCCCGTACCCGCACCGCGCGGTCACCGCGCGGGCGCCGCGCGGGCAGTCTCCGCGCGGGCACCGCGCGGGCGCCACCCACAGGCGCTCGTCGCACGGTCTTGGCCGCGTGGAGCACCTGCGGGCCGGCGGCCGATGCGCGGGTGCCGCGCGGGACATCCGCGGACGGCGGGCAACCTCCGCGGGCGACGACCCCTGCGGGGAGGTGATGTGCGTGTGCGCGGGGAGTCGTCAAGTATGGTCCTAGGCGCCGTTTTGGGGTTACGGCGCAGAGTTAATTGGGTTTTCGTTTCCGGTAATTGTACGCGTTATTAACTGTTGTTTCTGGGGACTTCTTTAGGTCCAGGTGCGCAGCGGGAGAGTATCAAAGACCCCTAGTACCCCGATCTTCCCGCAACCAGGTGAGTTCTTATGCAACAAGTGCTGTAAGTGCATTAGGTGCAGTATATCATTTAAAAAGTTCGTACTAACCTGTTTAATAAAGTAGTTGAGGTGTTTCCAGTAAAATAACCCTTCGCATATTATGTACCGTTCTTTTGTTAATGTTTGTGGCGACCAAGTGTCGCGATATTTAATTTACGCCGACTTCGGCAAACCGGTGTTGGATGCTGCACGTACACAGGCGGATTGGCCTCCGCATGGGTGTACTTTTTCGGAGGAGTGGTCTGAATGACCCGTGTGCCCCACGTGTGTTGTTTGGGGACCTCTTCACGATAGCTAAACATGTCGCTCACGCATCGTGAAGGGGTAAAAGCATCGTAAGTGTCGCGTGGGGAGATCGTCGACTACCCTGACGTGACGGTGTCACTAAATTAAGTAAAGTGAACTCAGGGCGAAGGATAGCGGAAGGTTCCGGTGCAGAGTAATTCATTCGAATTTACTGTTCATTAATGTTATAACATCTACTTTATTTGTCACTGACTTTATCCACTCCGTGACAGGTGCAAATAGGTATGTACATCGGGACGGTGGTGAGGCAACGCAGACTTAGCTTGGCCGTATGAGGCCTTTGTTAAAACTCTTAGTTTGGTTATCTCTATTCTCTCTCGTTAGTTTATTTTGTGTGGACGTGGATCATGCTGGATATGTGGGACAGTACTAGTTGTTTGGATACTGTTATGATTTTTGGACTTTGCGGCCGTTTTACGATGTCAAAAGGGATTTCGAAAACGATTTTCAAAAACAGGGTGTCGTGTGGGCACCACTTTGAAAACCCTGTGGATTTATCCTTTCAAACAATATAGCCGCCTTAATGTGAATGTGTAGACGTTTCTAAAGGAATGGGTGTCGTGTGGACACCGTTTGCAAACTCATAGGTTCAACCCAATGTTGTTGAATGTTGTTACACGTTCGTACTTGTTCACTGTGACTGTGTGGTTAATGCTGTATGATGTTATTGTCGTCGTTGTATGAGTGACGCCGTGCATATACAAAGGAGACTCTGTCCGTTTGCAGGGTGCCTTTGTATATGTGGCGGGTTTGACACGCACCGGTAGGCGAGGTCGTTCTCACTTGCATTTCAAAAAAAAAAATAAATACGTTTTCCGCTTATCTTGAGACCTCCAGGGCGTGACAAATCCCGAGAGCTCTACCTCTGACCAACGCTATAAACAAGTTGATGAAATCAAACAATACTTGGATTGTCGATATTTGTCATCTTATGAGCTATTTGGAGGTTATTTGATTTTGATATTCATTTTATACAACCATATGTGGAAAGACTAATTGTTCATTTACCAATGATGAATAATGTTACCTATCGTGACGACCAGAATTTGGAAGATGTGCTGAGGCGTCCCAACATAGACAAAATAATATTTACAACATGGATGGACATGAACCTAGCTAGAGAGGATGCTCGCGAACTCACATATGCGGAATTTCCTACTAAATGGGTCTGACATCCAAAAGAGAAGTTTTGGTCTAGTCGAAAACAAGGCAATCGCATAAGCAGGATAATTTATATTCACCCAAGCGCCGGAGAACTTTACTTCCTGCAAATGTTTTTAAACGTGGTTAAAGGTCCAAGAAACTATAAAAAGATTAGGACCATCCATGGTGTTGTTCATGAAACATTCCGATCTGCATGTGTTGCCCTTAGCCTACTTGGTGATGATAGGGAATGGCAAGAAGCACTTCACGAAGCATCCCTTTGGTCTTTTTCAAGTCAGCTGACACTACACCAATATTGGCTTTTAGCGGCACTTTAAACTGCCGGGAAACATCAAAAAAGTGCCGGTAATTATTTTTCCCGGCATTTTTTTGTGGCAGTCAAAAGTGCCGGCTAAAACTCAGTCGGCAATTCTTTTACCGGCACTTATATCAAACCACCAGCATATCCCATTTTAGTGGCACTTACAAGTGCCAGCAAAACGATCTATTCCGGCACTCCAAACCGCCAGCATATCCCATTTTAGTGGCACTTACAAGTACCAGCAAAACGATCTATTTCGGCACTTCAAACTGCCGGGATATTCCATTTTAGTGGCACTTACAAGTGCCAGCAAAACAATCTATTCCGGCACTCCAAACCGCCAGCATATCCCATTTTAGTGGCACTTACAAGTGCCAGCAAAACGATCTATTCCGGCGCTCCAAACTGCGGGATATCCCATTTTAGTGGTACTTACAAGTGCCAGCAAAACAATCTATTCCGGCACTCCAAACCGCCAGCATATCCCATTTTAGTGGCACTTAAAAGTGTCGGCAAATAAATTTATATCCTAACAAAAAAAAAATGCCGGCAAAAAGAGAATTTTTATTCATTTTTATAATTAGCAATAAAATAATAGTTTAATTAGGTCAAATACTTGTTTCATATCAACACAGAAGATTTTTAAAAGATATTTAAAAACATGCAAATGATTACAATTAAGCACAATAAATTTTAGTCATAAGCAAAATACCATCAATTTATAAAATTTCAAGTATATATCATCTAATCAACATCCATAATAGACAAAAAATACCATCAATTTATAAAATTTCAAATATATATCATTTAATCAACATCCATAATAGACAAAAAATACCATCAATTTACTTAATTGCAACAACAAAATTATATCGGCATATATAATTCAAATACATATTTTAGTCATAACAAAATGAAGGAAAGGAGGAGATCGACATTGCAATTAGTCACCAGATTACTTCTCCTTAACTTAATCAAACCTGCATTAGAAAAAAAAAAATCTATTAGGCGACTGAAACAACAAAAAGATTTAATTAGCATTCTATTTTCAATATATATTAGAAGATAAAATTCTAAGAAAAGAACCTAATCATTTCCACATTCAACACACAGAACAAATAAATATCGAATCATTATATATTTTTACTTTTTACAAATAATGAAAAGAACCCATAAAAAAAAAAGGCTTAGATCGACAACACTTATAAAAAAAAAGGTCATTACTTTCGATACTATATTTTGTTTTTTATCAAAGACTCAATCAAGCTTCGTCAAATTTTGTTTTTTATCAAATACTTTTGCATGGATTCGAAATGCTTCTAACTAACTTGTAATTACATTATGTCAAATTTATATTAGAACACTATGTCAAATTAGAACACTATGTCAAATTAGAACACATATTGAATAATCCATATGTGGCTATATATCCGATTTTGTTCTATACAACTTTAGCAAATATGCGCACTTAAGTTCAGGAATTAAACACTTCTGACAAACAGGCATACCAAGTTTGGGCATATTACTACCACTTGTTTCTCCAATAATGCACCAGCAAATAGTGCCAAAACCTGAAAAACTTAAATATGATTTTCTAGTTAATCTTAATGAATAGTAGTCACCTTTAGAACAAGAAAAAAGTTATCATTAATATTTAATGTATTTTAGTAGGAACAAGAAGCAAAAGAAAATCTATGCTCCCTATCATACAATAGACACAACAATGCATGTTATATATTAAAGACGAGAGTAAACAATTTAGAGATGGCCTTACACTTTCTAAAGATAGAGAACGACACACAGTAGCAACTGTCCATATTGATAGTGCAAGAGCTTCCTCCGCAGGAGCTAAGGATGCATTTACCTTGTTGTAAAATTCCATCTTCGTAAGTACCAAGAAAAAGGAATTATATGGAAATAAATGCCACTACCTTAATTTGATAGACTGAGTTGATTACCTTGCTAACTTCTGCTGGAGAGGACTGATCATAATCAAGAAAAATATTATCCAAGCCTAGTAATGACACTCCAGGCCAACAATACTTAATTGGCTGTAAATGCTCAAGAGGGTGAAAAACTATTTCACCTCCTCGAGGAGGCAAAGGAAGAGCATGATAGCCACAAATAATTTGTAATGGTTCATTGTTGTGAGCCTAAAAACAAGAAAGCAAGCATTAATTATTCTTAGAATAAAATTCAAATATCAAAAGGAATAAAGTAACCACATTAGCCTTGTCATAAGCACCTTAGCCCATTCCATTACTTTTTCATCACCAACATTTATTTCATGCTTAGAGGATACTTCATCATCATCGTAATCTGATCCGTCACCTCTAACTGAACTGTCCAAAAACATTTAAATCCATTTATCAACTCAAATGGCATAAAGACCAGAAATTGTGGATTCCAAGTTAATTGTATCTTCCAAAAATCACTTACAGAATGGCGATCTATGATGCAATGAACCCAGACAGCAGGTATAAAGATAACAAAGAGATAGATGGAGCTAAAGGTACACAGTCAAAAAGAAAAACCTAGCAAGATTTAAGAAGTATTTGGGCTTTAGGCCTTGATAGACTTCCCCTGAACATAAATTAGAGATGATTTATACAGTTTTGTATAATCTTGAGGGTGTGGAAGTATCCTATTGACATTCCAAATCAAAAGTTGACATTCTTAACTGCTAGCATAAGAGTTTGCTCAATGTCCATACACGAGAATATGTTTAGAAATGATTTCAACTAAGATCAAGATAAATGGCGATGATTCTCAGTTAAGGAAATCCTTACAAAATTCCATTTCACTACTTGATCAAAAAGAGTATACATCCTCAAAGGGTCATGAACCATGTTATAGGCTTTTAAACATATAAAATAGTCCAGATTGTATCAAACTATATTGATCGTCAGCCTAAATACTCTAAGATTATCTCCTCTCTGTTTATATGTGGGTGATAATGTGTGCGCACTTAAAGTTCAGTCAGGTTTAATATGCATGTAACATAAATAAATTGTTTAGTGTGCTTATTTACGTAATCATTTGTCATCAAAATTATTGAATCTAAATGTTCATGCAAGCATTTCCAACCTGTTCAACTAAATAGATTGAATGTTGGCCTCCATAGCTGAAAGTATATGCTGTTTCCTTCTTTGAATGCTGTGGGAAGCATCAAGTATATGCTGTTTCCTTCTTCAATTCTTCAATCAAGTCCTCCATAGCTGTGGGAAACATTAAATTCAAGCCTTCAACTAATTTTTAATTTCCTAAACTTGCTAACAGAAACAAGAATACAAGAGATAAACGAACTCGTATAATACCATTCCCCCAATCAGAAAAAAAAAAAAAGAAAAAAAGGAAGAGCTCATCTGAAAGATACTAAGGGCCTTGTTTTGAAGAAGTTTTTCGCTAAGCAGCATTGCTAGAACAAGCAATTTATTAATAAACTCCCAACATATTCTTCCTCATTTTGCAAAAGTGGGAACTTCTACTTTTTGAGGATCAGAATCTCATTTCTACTCTCCACTACCGCAAAACCTTTCTACTGGAGGCTGCAGGTAAAAGTAAAAGCAGAAAGCAAAAATCCGAAGCACCAAATTGGAGCTTCTAATCTCATTTCTGCTTCCCGCAGCAGCAGAATTTTTTTTTTTTACATCTCACCAAACAATCCCTAAGTACAATAAAACCAAAATATTTGGTGAAAAAGTAAAAATATACATACAAAAAATTAATACAAAATAAAACAAAATTAGACAAGGGGACAATTACCCAGTTGATAATTTCTTATCTCACCATCTTTTTTTTGATCCCACTCCTCTTCAAACAACTTCCTCTTCTGAAAACATCAATACTGAGATCGTTAATCAAGATTAAAAAAAAAAAAAAAAAAAAAAAAAAAAAAAAAAAAAAAAAAAAAAAAACACAGAATCCAAACAAATCGAGGGTGAAGTAAATCACCTACAAATTCTTATACTTCTCGTATAGCTTCGAGTTGAGCTGCTCCATCTCCGCCACAAATCGAAGGGCGGAGTTCGCTCTAAATTTCCCAAACAGCAGATAACAAAAACAAAAAATTAAAATTTTTCGAATCAGAGAAGCGATTGGAAACGAAAAACCCTAAGGAACCTTAATTATCTGCGGCAGCTTAATTTGCAATTTGGGAACCGCTAGGGCTAGCTCTGGTCGTGTGCGCGCGAGGGAAAAAAAAAGATCCAGGCCGCAGGGGAGGCGGTGGCCGGGGGAGCGGACAGGGAGAGGTGGGCGCGTGGTAGAGGTGGCCGCAGGGAAGGCAGTGGCCGAGGCGGCGGAGGCGCGCGGTAGAGGTGGCCGCAGGGGAGGCGGTGGCCGAGGCGGTGGAGGCGCGCGGTAGAGGTGGCCGCAGGGGAGGCTGTGGCCGGGGGAGCGGACAGGGAGAGGCTTGCGCGCGGGATGGATGGCCGTAGGGGAGGCGGTGGCCGAGGCGGCGGAGGCGCGCGGTAGAGGTGGCCACAGGGAGACGGTGGCCGGGGGAGCTAGCGCGCGGAAAGGGAGAAAGCTCGCGCGCGGTTGGGGAAGGAGCTAGGGATTTTTTTTGAATTTTTTTGTTTTCTTTCTTGCGCGAGCGCGATAGCTACCTATGTCCATGCGCGGGAAAAAATTTTCCCCAGCGCGATAGAGCGCGACCGTGAGCAGGAATTAAATTTCCCCTTTGCTGGCATTTGGTAGGATAATTTTTCAAATTAGTAATAGATTAAACATATTATTTCAAATACCAGTATTAATTGTTGACAATTAATTACTGGTAATTAATTCAAATGTCAGTATTAATTAGGTTTTAGTGGCATTTTTTACAAAAGCCATTAAAAAAATGCCAGTAAAAATTTTTTTTGGGTATTTTTAATATAATTTTTTTAAAGATTAAATAAATAAATAAATAAAATATATATAATTTTTTTTTTAAGGGCATTTTTAAAAAACTGCCGGCAAATATTTATTTTTGGTGGCTTTTTTCCTAAATGCCACCACAAAAGTGCCAGCAAAAACTAGTTTTGGTGTAGTGTGAGGCAATTATTTGTAACCTTAGTAATGTATTGTGAAGTGTCGGAACCCGTTATGCTGTGGGAAGAGTTTTGGGAATTACTGCCTGATGATATTATACATAGATTAAAAAATATTATCGAAATTCAAAACTTGTGATTGCCTCAAGCCAAACTCCAGAATCATGTCTTATTTGAACTCAAAATTTTATTCAATAAGAATGGTAGCTCTGTAGAGTACCGGGTCTTCGGACAGTGCACCAACCTCGCAAGATGGTGTGATGTGGAGGATTTACTTTGGACGAGTCCAAAGCATGTTTACAGATGAGCTCGGGTTGATTCGGATCTACACGGAAGCCCCAGCTTGATTCGGGGTTTTCCGGGCATGGTGCGCCGATAGAGGACTGGCTTCGGGGAAGCCTCGACTTCACAGTGGAGTGCAGAAAAATTTGGAAATACTGGGAACAGGTATACTTTGTGATTACAGCAGAGTTCGGGAGGTTCCGGGCTGACGCGGAGGACCCGAAGGCAAAAAGTGAGTCGGAACTGACGATTTTGGAGCCGGTTTTTGGATTGAGAACCCCGACTCAACGGATGAGCTTTTTGAGGAGAAAAAAGCTGTGGACATGTGTATTTTCAGATTACAGCGGGGTTCGGGAGGTTCCGGACTGGTGCGGAGGCCCCGAGGGCAAAAGTGACTTGGAGTTGGCTTATTTGGAGAAATTAATTAATTATTTAATTAATTTAAGTTAGATGTCTGTGTTGAATCAAGGTAAAGAAGAGGAAAAAGAATGGGGTTGGTTTTTTAAGGGGTATGTTGAGATATTTGTTGAGGAGCATTAATGAGGCATGGTGCATTTATTATTAGCCAACCACCACCTCTACTTCAATGCATCCCCTAATTATGTTTTTAGTTCCACGTCATCAACTCCTCCATTGGTGAAACAGAGGAATTGGTTGAAAGCAGAGGAAAGAAAGAGAGGAGAAAATAAGAGTAAAGAATGGAAAAAAGATGGAAGAAGATGGTGAACTAGAGGGAAAAAAAAATTAAGGAGATGAAGGAGAAGGGTCATGGTGCTTGGTCTGTTGCTTTGAGCGAGCGGAGCGAGCGTGCGTCGCACTCACTGAGGTTTGTAGCTTTCTTTTGGTTAGAGCTCGGTTATGGGGTTTGTTGAGTTTTTCGGTTTTGTTTGGATGCGTAGGGTGAAGGGTTTTTGGTTGTGTGCGGTGGTCTGCTGACCTTGGTTGGAGGCCAGGCCGCAATGCTGGGCGCGCGCGCGCGCAGAGCTGCGCAGCCTGCGCTGGCGCGCTTGACCGCCGCGCGCAGCAAGGCACTGCGCAGCGGGCGCCTGGCCGCTGCGCAGTGGGCGCCTGCGCGCTGCGCAGCGGGCGCCAGGCCGCTGCGCAGCGGGCGCCAGTGCGCCGCGCGCGGGCGCCAGGGGCGCCGCGCGCAGCTGCACCTGCGCGCTGCGCGGGCCCCAAGGGCGCCGCGCGCAGCTGCGCAGGCGCTGCGCGGGCAAACCCAAGGGCTGCGCGGGGCTGTCCAGGCGCCGCGCGGCAGATTTGTCGCCGCGCGGCAATCTTGAGCGCCGCGCGGCAGGCGAGCCAGCAGCATGGGCAGCATCCGCACAGCAGGCTGGTTGGGTGGCACGCGCGGGGTTTTCGCGGTTGGGGCTGGTTTTCGCCGGCAACCCCGCGTTTTGACCGGATTCTTTTTAACTTGGTTTCGTGGTTTTCCTTTTTGCTCTCCCAGGTCGTCGCTTGATGCGCGGTTTTCGGCGAGGTGTCGTGCGGAGCCCGGTTCGAGTGCGCGGCGCGCGGTGTTATCTGTGCTGGTGTTGTATGTGAGGCGTATGCAGGGAGCCTATTATGAGGGCTTTGTGTATGTGTGAAGTGTGTGGTGTTTTGTGGGGGCTGCAGGTATTGGTGTTTAAGTGATTCCTTATGTGGCTGTTGCTATTGGCAGAGTGTGTAAAGGTGGAATTAAAGGATAATCTACATATGGATATTAATTGTTAGTATGCTTTAAGCTTGTAAAGTGGGGATTGTAGATCTATTGTGTAATGTGGTTAAGGGAACATTACTTATTATTGTGCTACTGGAGCTTTTAAGCATGCTAATGTTGAAGGTGATCTATGTGAATTGTAGATGTGAGCATTCATATGGAGTACTGATATTATGCTGGTTATATGTGTGAGTGGATTTTAGAGCATGTGTGAGTACGCTATTAGTGGATGTGTATGCAGAGGGATATATTTGTAGTGTGCTGCTTGTGGCTGAGAGTGTGAGCAGGGTGTGTAATTTTGGATGCTTGAGGTGTTGTGAGCTTATAATTAAATAGGTTGATGTTATGGAGGACTTTCTTTATGCTGGGAGCAAAGTATAAAAATATTGACTTTATGGAATTTATTTTGTGTAAGTAGACTTGATGTGGGCAGATGTTTAATGATGGAGCTTCTTGGGGGTGCTGTGGACTTAATATTGCAGGTATGTATTTTAATTGTACTGTGGATTACCTTTATGCTGGTGGACTTGGACTTATGTATTTAATCGTGCTCGAGCTTTCGAGGATTTTTAGTGATTCGCGGCAGTGTGCGCGCGCACGGCGCAATTTTCGAGATTTCGTCAGCTTGAGGATCCGGCGTTTCACCGATTTCAGCAATTGCCTGCGAAAAGCGTTTCAGGTGGGTTGGAATTTCTCCAAAATTTATGGAATGCCCTTTAATGCTATTGAATGCAAGTTGATCATGTTTATTATGCAATTTTCACTGTTGATAAATCTGATAGTTGCCTAGAAAATTGTAGAAAGACTTTTATGAGCCCCAGACATTTTTGTATGATCTAGAGGTTATTTGATACTAGACTGTGCATTCTTTTGAGATTCAGGTTGCATCTGGACCTTCAGAATATTTTAGTACCCCGTTTTAAGTAAAACTCCGCTTTAAAAGGATTTTTAAAAATTGAGAACATTATGAATGGTCCAGATTGTTCGAGTTGCATGAGTACTCGTGCCAGAGAGCCGAGTAGATTTTTAGAGCATTGTGAGATGACTTTCTAGTGTCATGAGAGAGTTTTAGCATTTTTCCAGTTCGGGGGCGGAAGCTATGGGCGGCTACGCCTGCAGCCTGTTCTTGTTTGATAGGGTTGTAGGTGGCAGTCGTTCAGAATTTCCAGGCCTTCCGTGTGAGAGATTGAGAATTTATTCCGGTTTGGTTTACTCTAGATCATGGGTCGTGTTCTGATTTAGTGGTGGAGATGGTTCTCCCACTTAGCTATGAGAGTTTTGGGGGTTCTGGCAGATCGAGTCGTGGAGGTTTCCCGACTCAGCCACGGGTCGTGCATTATCAGATTGAGTCGTTGAGGGTTCTCCGACATACCTGTGAGAGTGTTTGGGCTTTTCCTGTTTGAGTCGTGGATCTTTTCCGACTGAGTTGTGCTTTCGAGCTTTGAGTTACCGATCTGTTTGATCGTGGATTATAGCCTGCATGTGCCGCATATTGAGACAGTGAGATAGTTGTGCTACTTGAGTTCGGTGGGGTCGCTCCCCTCGAGCTACGCCCCGGGTGCGATGATGATACCGAGCCTGACGAGGCTGCGATGTATGCGACTAGTTGATACACTAGAGTTCGCTTGAGATAGTCCGTGTGGGACGCCCTACGTAAGTCCCGTCCCAGTGTGGATGAGGTGGCAGTAGGTTTGGCGCAGGCTTGACTGGACCCTATGAGGCAGTCATTGAGATTGGGTGACATCGAGAGAGTGATGGCATAGCATGTTCATTGATGAGTTTCCCGTTGAGCATAGTACTTGAGGCATATTATTAGCAGTGTTAGTGTATGCATAGCAGGGTCAGAGTAGTATTTCTTCAGCATGATGTTGTTACTTATTAGCTGTAGTTCATTTCCTGCTTTCCTTTTATCTATCTATCTGCATACCTATCTGTTTTGCCTCCAGTAGACTTAGTGGGCATACCGTGGATATTGGGACGGTACCCACTGAGATCTGCCTTCTGCAGTAGATCTCACACCCGCTGCGGTGACAGGTTTGAGGCAGCTGTTCCGGCTTGGTTCGCACGGAGACAGCAGATCGAGGTGAGGACGCGGCCGATTAGTTCCTTACCAGCATTGAGAGTCTGAGGTAGATGTACCCGGGGTATTTTATGATTCCACTTTTGTACTGGACATTCTGAGAAGCTTGTGAGGATTGTTTTTATTTCTTATGGCTAGACAGACTTTGTATTGAGGACTTTTATTTTATCCAGATGTTTAGTTGATCTATGTAGCTTCTAGTTTTATTTCAGCTCTGATACATGTTTTTAGCTCTAGATCTGACTTGCAGGATAGACGCTTCGTCTGTGCGGCAGTTCCGTACAGATGGCGGATCTGTTGGCGAGCCCGGGTCGCAGTTTCGATCCCGGGGCGTGACAAGCTCGCTTGATCATTTTAGGCTACCTGTTCCTAATAGGTTAACTGTTGAACAGTTGAACAACAGTCTTCTCAGAGAAGAGCTGGATTACGATGTAGATGGATTAGACGAAGAGCATACACAGTTGTTTAGTGGGTTGAATGATGAACAAAGAAAAATATATAATGCTGTTTTGATTTCTATAAACGAAAAAAATGGAGATTTAGTATTTGTTTATGGCCACGGTGGAACAGGTAAGACTTATCTTTGGAAAACAATTATTTCTAAGCTTCGATCAGAGGGAAAAGTAGTACATGTTGTAGCTTCATCAGGAATAGCGTCACTTTTACGACCCAGTGGTCGTACGGCTCACTCTAGATTTAAGATTCCTATTAAGATTGATGATTGTTCAATTTGTGAAATTAAAAATGGTACACAGCTTGTAGAATTAGTTTTCCATGCTAGCTTAATTATTTGGAATGAAGCGCCTATAAATCATAAAAATTGTTTTGAAGCCTTAGATAGATCTCTAAAAGATATATTGAGATCGGATAGTGTAAGACCCGCTTTTCTTTTTGGTTTTTCTTCACGTATAGTGGTCCGGCGGGAATTAATTTTTGAATATTTCTGGACAGTTCGTCGGGGCTCGCGGGTATTTTTAGGTGCTAGAGCTCGCGAAACGGGGAACGGTGGTGCGATCGGATTTGAATTCCCACCCCGGGATCTCCCAGAATTTAATTTTGAAGTTTGGAAATCTTTTAGGCGCTCCGGGATCCGTGCGAACGATCTGCATGTTTTTCGAGGTAACTTTTAGCTACTGGTTTTGTCCCGTTGGTTTGGGTTTATAAACCGGGGATTTAGGGTTTCTTTTCCCTTGGTTTTCTTTTCGTGCGGCTAGGGTTTTTGGGGGGCGTGTCACGCCCCGGGTGTGAACCAGAACCCGGGCCCGCCAACAGATTCGCCGTGCACACGGAATTTTTCATGTACACGAAGCGCTGGTAACCTGCTCAGATAGATAATATACAATAAAAGAGCATAAACAGAGCTGAACTAATAGAACTAAAAGTAATCTCAGACTGAAATAAACTACAAGCTGACATAAAAGTACAATATACTCCCAGCTCACCATAAATATACAACCAGCTGGCTAAAGCCAGTCCCAAAAGTAAACTAATATAGTCTGAGATACAAAAAGGGTACAATAAAAGTCCAGCTACTCTCACAGTCTGGGTAGATGATCTAGCTAGTCCGCAATCCTCTTACCTCGATCTGCCGCTGAAGGCCCAGCAGCTCCCGCAGACGACTCTGCAAAACACCGGGGAAAAGGACAGAAAACAACAATGGGGGTGAGAACTACTAGATAAACCAGTAGCCTCCCCTAGTGGGTAAAACCTCAAACACTGACACACTCACTAGGACTATAAGAGGCGAAAAGGAAAGAACAGTGGTATGCAATAAAGACTGCTGAAAAAGGAAACTACCACTACTAAGCCTCTAAATGCAGTGCCAAAAGATAACTGTATGCACACAACTATAAGGCTAACCATGCAACTATAAGGCTAACCGCCCAAAGAAACCCAATCAAAGGGCCGGGAAGTACCGGCACTGCCTGCTCTGTCATCACTCACAACTCACCAACTCTGTCATCACTCACAACTCACCAACTCACAATGGTGCCCGGCGCTCGGCACGGTGTAAAGCCTACTCCGGAGTGGCATTCGAGGGAGCGACCCACACGAGTAAAGTATGTAAAGTATCCATGTATCAAGTATCTCTGTAACCAATGTCTCACAATAGCAGGACTAGTAAAGTATGTAAAGTATCCCTGTATCAAGTATCTTTGTAACCAATGTCTCACAATAGCAGGACTAGTAAAGTATGTAAAATATCCCTGTATCAAGTATCTCTGTAACCAATGTCTCACAATAGCAGGACTAGTAAAGTATGTAAAGTATCCCTGTATCAAGTATCTTTGTAACCAATGTCTCACAATAGCAGGACTAGTAAAGTATGTAAAGTATCCCTGTATCAAGTATCTCTGTAACCAATGTCTCACAATAGCAGGACTGGATCATGACTATGATCAAAGTGGGAAATATCCATCCACTAAAGTAATCCTGATCCCCAATCAGATGCAATAATAATCAACAAGTGGGAAACACTATCCACTAGGAAAATCTGAAACCCAATCTTATGCATAAGTGAACATCCGGTCAACCGCATAATGTCCGCGGTTGCCGAAACACCCTATAAGTCCAAAATCTGATAAAGTAATCAACATCTGGCTAACCGCCTCAAGTCCGCGGTTACCACAATGCCCCACAATATATATAATCGAGTCAAACCTGTCCCAGACTCAAGTCTCAACTACACTATCCCAAACCCTGCTCTAATCGAGCAACATATATCCGAATGCGAAGAAGAATAGTGAAACATGGTTTCTCCTAAGTCAAGTCCCAAAGATAGTGTAGCAATAAATAGTAGTCCATCTAGATGTCCAAACAAGCATGCAAAGGTTCGCATTTAAAAACAGAAGGAAAGTATCGAATATTTGTTTAGAAAAAGATGGTTTTATGATAAGACTTTTGCATGCGATGATAGGTTACAGCATATGTCCAACAACAGTGTCCCAGTTTATCATAAATGAGCTGTCATATTATTTGTGGGGTTTACTTATGCATTTCATGATTAAATGTACCGATTATCAGTTTAAAGTCGGGAGTCTCTAATACTCCTAGTGAGATAGTCAGAAATGAGGTAAGCAACAACCACCCACCTCGAAAAACATGCACAACACACCAAGAAAATACCCGCTGTCCTCTAAGCACACCGTCAGCTGAAACAGTATCCTACAACATCACATAAGTGTCCACGATGTAAAAACTACAAGTCTCAAAACAGATTTGCTGTTTTTATAATCAGCACGCAAAACGAGGAATTTCACCTCTGTCCTGAGCTCCTAAAATCTCAGAAAAATCACGGTTGCGTTTCTCGCGAAAAGTAGCCCAAAATCGACTCTTGAATCGCCTCGATCTGATATTCCTACGCTGAGAAACAATTCATCGAAGTCGCCGCTGTCCAAAAACCCAAACAGCAAAAGAGGGGGTCAAAACACCTTGGGAATCGTGCCAAGGAATCTGAATCCAGAGAAACGACCAACATGGTAAACGAAGCCCTACCTCTTAGGAACACACTGGCGAAGAAATCGTCGAAAAAGGACTCCTGTACTGCGCAAGGGACTCCTCGGACTGAAATGCGACGATAACAGGCCAAGATTGGGGAAAAACGAGGCACACTGTAAAATCCGGATCGCCGCTATCGAACTTCCAGAAAATCTGGGAACGCACCACGAGGTAAAAAAATCAGTGAGGAACAACTTCTCTTCAATGGCCTCTCTCTGGTTCTCTCTCTATCTCTCGGAAAACACAGAAAAAGAAGGGAGGGGAGGCCTTTATATAGGCCCAATAAAACAATTGGGAAAATTCCCTTCATGTCCCAACTTTCGAGCGGCTACAGTGCGGCCCGGCCCATTTCGGGCGTGAACAGTGCGGCCCGGCCCGGGATTTTCCGGGCGCGCACAGTGCGGCCCGGCCCAGCCCAGCCGCACACGGAATCCCGCCCCGTCCGACCCGGCCCAGGGCCCGACACGTGTCCGCCAAACAGGCGGCAGCCGTGCGGGCCCAACGGGGAAGCGCCACGTGTCCCCCGTGATTAGCGGCGCGGTGGGCGCGCCCGCCAATGGTGCGGCGACACGTGGCCCCCCGCCCGACACGGCTGTCGGCGGCCGCCGCCGCCCACGCGCGCCCACGTGCGTACGGCCGCACCCGCGCAGCTCTGCGTGCGCCATGCGTACATGAGCCGACCAATCCGGGGCCGCCACGTGGCGCGCCCCAGTCCATCATGCACCGCGCACGCGCCGCACCTGCCCGACCTGCCCGAGCTGCCCACGCCTGCCCCCGCGCGCCGAGCGCACTACACCGGGCCAATCACGTGCCGCCACGTGGCCCGCCGGTCCACCGTGCACCGGCGGCCTTTTCCGTGGACCGAGAGTGGCGCGCCGGCCCAATAAGGGCCTGCCACGTGTCCCCGGCCGGTCCACAGCTCCCCCCATGCACCATTTTGCGCAGAAAACTTCCGGGGGTCCGTTTTTGGGCGTCCGGACTCCAAAATAAATAAGTAAATAGCCGTTTTCAAGCGTTTTTCCGTGCTGAATCCAAATACGGCCTCCGTTTGGCCCAAAGCCTTCTCTAAAATTCGGCAAATACCTCCGAAGGCCAAACCAACAGTAAATACCACACTGGGTCCATCCGTAGCATCCCTTTGATGCACTGTGGGCCTAATACACCAATAATAGGTGTTTCACACCAAGGATTTACGGAAAAACTATACGAAATCCTGGACCACTACATCCTCCCCCACTAACAAAAGTTTCGTCCTCGAAACGAAAATCATACCTCAATCCTGAGCCTCGAACAGGTAGGGGTAGGCGTCCATCATCTTCGACTCCAGCTCCCAAGTAGCCTCGCGCTCGTCATGATAGCTCCAAAGGATCTTCACATAGGGGATGGTCCGATTGCGCAATTCTTTCACCTCCCGATCTATGATCCGCAGTGGGCGCTCCTCATATCTCAAATCCTCGCTGATCTCGAGAGGCGCAAAGTCGATGACGTGCGACGGGTCGAAGACGTACCTCCTCAGGGTGGAAACATGAAACACATCATGGACACCAGCAAATCTCGGGGGAAGTGCAAGTCGGTAAGCAACTGGCCCGATACGCTCCAATACCTCAAAGGGTCCAATGTATCGGGGACTGAGTTTTCCGCAAATGCCAAACCTCCTTATGCCTTTGGACGGCGAGACTTTCAGAAATACATGATTTCCCACCTGAAACTCTAAGTCTCGTCGCCGAACATCAGCATAGCTCCTCTGTCGACTCTGAGCGATCTGAAGGTGCTGTCGGATCACTCTGACCTTTTCTTCTGCCTCTAGCAACAAATCTAGTCCCAGAGTCCTTCTCTCCCCCACATCACTCCAATATAGCGGTGATCGACATTTACGTCCGTATAACGCTTCAAACGGAGCCATTTGGATGCTCGCTTGAAAGCTGTTGTTGTACGCAAATTCAGCCAGTGATAAGTGTCGAATCCGTCCACCGCCAAAATCTAGGACACAAGCCCTCAGCATATCCTCAAGGATCTGAATCATCCGTTCTGACTGTCCATCAGTCTGTGGGTGGAAAGCTGTACTGAATCTGAGCTGAGTCCCCAAGGTAGTCTGTAAACTCCTCCAGAAACGCGAAGCAAACCTCGGGTCCCTATCTGATACTATGGAAGCTGGTACTCCATGTAACCTCACTATCTCATCCAAATATAATTGGGCTAGTCGCTCGAGTGGCCAAGTAGTCTGTATAGGCAAAAAGTGCGCTGACTTGGTAAGTCGATCCACCACTACCCAGATAGCATCTGCACCTCCTTGTGCCCTCGGTAGTCCGACCACAAAATCCATCGTAATATGGTCCCATTTCCACTCGGGAATTGGAAGACTTTGTAACTTGCCAGCTGGCACTCGATGCTCAGCTTTTACTTGCTGACAAGTTAAACACTGAGACACAAACCTCCCAATATCCCTTTTCATGCCATTCCACCAGAAGTGTGTCTTGAGGTCCTTATACATCTTAGTCCCCGCAGGATGAAGGGTGTAAGGTGTATAATGGGCCTCTCTCAATATCTGCTCTCTGATCTCAGCATCCACTGGCACACATGCTCGGTCCCTGTACCTCAGTACTCCCGCAGCATCAACTGAAAAATCCCCTGATCGATCACTCGGAATCTGATCTCTAATCCTGGTCAAGTAGAGGTCCTCACTCTGTCTCTCTCGGATCCTCTCCAGCAGAGTGGGCTGCACGACCAAAGACATCAATCTAGCAGAGACCCCAGGGGATACAACCTCTATCTCGAGCCGTCTCAACTCCTCTAACAGTGGCGCCTGATTTGTAATCAACATGGACAAACTCTGCACCGCTCTCCTACTCAAGGCATCTGCAACCACGTTGGCCTTTCCGGGATGGTAAAGGATATCCACATCGTAATCCTTTAGTAGCTCTAACCATCTGCGCTGCCTCAAATTCAGTTCCTTCTGCGTGAACAGGTACTTTAGGCTCTTGTGGTCGGTGTAAATCTCACAGTGCTCCCCATATAGGTAATGGCGCCAAAGCTTCAGTGCAAACACCACGGCAGCAAGCTCCAAATCATAGGTAGGGTAATTCTTCTCGTAATCCTTAAGCTGTCTCGATGCATAAGCAATTACCCTTCCTTCCTGCATCAACACGCATCCAAGTCCACGGTGCGATGCATCACTGTAGATCACATATCCTTTCCCCATAACAGGGAGGGAAAGGATAGGAGCGGTCATCAATCTATCCTTTAGCTCCTCAAAGCTCCTCTGGCAGTCCTCACTCCAGATAAACTTAACTCCTTTACGCGTCAACCGAGTGAGGGGTGTGGAAAGTGTTACGGCATTTTGGTGTTGGCATATTTCGTGAGTCAAGTCAGTAAGTTGAGTCGGAGTCTTAAAGGGATCAAATTGTCAATCAGCAATCAAAGACTTAGAGAAGATTCAACAAGAGCTCAAGTTGACACTCAGTGTCTTGAGTCTTGAAGATTGAAGATGAAGAATTGTGGATCAGTTAAATCAATCTCAAGAAGAAAGTATTCAAAAGGATCAGGTATGTTTAACTAAATAATTTTGGTGATCCGAATACTTTCTTATAGTGTAGAAACAATTGGATGAATTTTTAATTGCATAAAAATCAAAAACTGGACATGGGACATGTTCAGGATCCGGATCAGATGATCCAATCCGGATCCCGAAGGGTATTAGTTCATGTGCAAATCCAATCCGGATCCAAGCCTATTCTGATCCGGATCCCGAACATTGGATGTTGCTGAAATTCATGAACGATCCGGATCGGGCCTTGCAATCCGGATCCCGAACCCTTGGATTTCTGGAATCGTCAATCTCGTTACGACGATCCGGATCGCAGTAATCCGATCCGGATCGCCGTCCTGAAAAATTCCAGATAAGGTATGTTTTTGATTCTTATCTCTTTCCAAAGGTTTCTAAACTATAAATAGACATTTAGGGTTTCTCAAAAAGCGGGGAGCATACCGATCATTTTATAAAACACTTGAGAGCAACCCTAGAGGCTAGGTTTTTACCGTTCTTCTTTATAGCCTCTTTTAGGTCAATTCGATGGTTCTTTCAAGAACATATCTTTTGTCGAATTGATCTAATCTTTGCTTAGAGATTCTTTCCATGGTTCTTCATTGATAATCTAAGCAAAGGATCACCATCGAAGCCAATATTCTTACCGGCTGAGTTTGCGTCGTGGATTCGATGTGGCACCGTGGATTCGGTGTGTTGAAGGCGTTTCGTGGATTCGAAACGTGTGCTCGTGGATTCGAGTGGCGTTCGTGGATTCGAACGTGTGCAGTGGACGTGCAAACGTGGAGCGCAAGGTCCGAAGAAATTGAAGGAGGGGTTAAATCCGTGGAGACGGTAATCACCTTGTTATTCTTCTTTTCTTGTGGATTGTTATTGCGTGGACATCCAACCGGTCAGCGCAAGGTCCGAAGAACTTGAAGGAGGGGTCGAGTCCGTGGAGTCGGTAATCACCTTGTTATTCTTCAATTCTTAGTGGATTGTTATTGCGTGTTGGTCCCGTGGTTTTTCTCCTGGATTGGAGTTTCCACGTAAATCTCGGTGTGTTGATTTTTATTTTCCGCATTATTTTTTATTTGTGCCCTGAGATTGGTTTTTATAATATTACACCTATTCACCCCCCTCTAGGTGTTTGATAGTACCTATTTAGATCCTTGTGGATCCTAAATAACTCATCAATTGGTATCAGAGCGGGTTTTAGGTTTATCTATCATGATGGGTGAAAGTGGTAATATTTTTAGACCTCCTCTTTTTGATGGGACCAATTATGCATATTGGAAAGTGCGGATGAGAGCTTTTCTCATCTCTATTGATGAGCGGGTATGGCAAACCGTGGAATACGGTTGGGTGCATCCGGTTGAGGAAGTAGGAAATTCTACTACCCCAAAACCTCGCTCTAGATGGTCTAAAGAGAAAATCGAAAGATCTTCTTACAATGGGAAAGGTATGAACGCTTTATTTAATTCTCTTTCCTCGACTGAGTTTACACGAATTTCCGCGTGTGAAACCGCGAAGGAAATTTGGGATATTCTCAAAATTACACATGAGGGTACTAATCTTGTAAAAATTCAAAAGCTCCAGATGCTTACAAGTCAATTTGACTCTATTCATATGGAAGAGCATGAATTGTTTACAGATTATTACACTAGACTTCAAGATGTAATTAATACATGTGCTAATTTAGGAGAAAAGATCCCGGAGTCGAAAATTGTAAGAAAGATACTTCGGACTCTTCCGGAACGGTTTAGGGCAAAGGTTACCGCCATTGAAACCGTTAGTCATCCGGATGAGATGAGTGTAGAGGAATTAGTAGGTGCTTTACAAACTTATGAGATGACTTTTCCTACTAATCAAATTTCTTCCAAGTCTTCTTCTAAGCTTACAGGTATTGCATTCAAATCAACAAAGGAAGAAGATAGCGAATCAAGTTCCGACGATGAAATCTCTTTAGCCGATTTTGAAGAACAATTGGCGCGGATCACAAAGAAATTTCGTCGGAAATTTTGGAAGAATCGAACCGATGGATCTTCATCCACGAAACCATCTAAAGGATCATCGGGTTCTAAATCCTCTAAACTCAAAGGCGTTGCAAAACCTTCTAAAGAAAAAGAAAAAGATGATTTCGAAGGGGAAATCCGATGTTATAGATGCAAAGGCTACGGCCATATTTCAACGGATTGTCCTTCTCCGAAATTATATAAAAAGAAGGCTTTGCAAGCGAAAACTTGGGACGATTCTAGTTACGATGAATCGACCTCAAGTGAAGAGGAAAAAGAAAAAATTGTTGCTTTTCATGCCTCTCAAACTCCCTCTTCTAATTTGTGTTTATCATCTTTAGTCACTGACTCTATTCCTTTGATTTTGCATGAAACATCAACATCCGGAGGAGAGTCATCAAGTGAGGGGGAGTCGGACGAAGAAGAACTCGTTGAGGCATACCAACAACTTCTTGCGGAATCAAAGAAGATGGCCAAGCATATCAAGAAGTTGAGGAAGCAACGACTTGAAGTTCAAGACGAGAATCAAGCTTTAAAGATCAAACTTCATGATCTCGAGGAGGAACAAGGACGGTTATTGGATAACAATAAAATCCTCCAAGAAAAGTTAAACCAATCGGAGACAAACGCTAAATCATATATGGACAAGATTGGTTTTCTTGAAAAGCAGTTTGAGGAGATTCATGTCACCAACCAAGCTTTGACCAAGCAAGTTCATGAACTTAAATCCGACATACAAAGGCTTTCAACCGGTTCCAAGAAACTTGATTGTATGTCCGGATTAGGTCAAACAAGCAAGGTTGGTTTGGGATTTAAAAGGAACCAAACTGTGAAGGCTTCAAGTTCCACAATAAATTGAAAGGAAGAACTTGTCACCTATGTGGACTTGAAGGACATTTGGTGAAGAATTGCCCGAAAAAGAGAAAGAAAAATCCTTCGGCAACTTCATCTACAGAGCGAACTCAACGGAATCAAAAGACACATCAAGTCAAAGGAGTTCACTCAACCCACCAAAGGTCCGAGCCACAACATCAATCATACAAGTGGATTATTGCGAGGCAAAGACCTAAGGTGGATCAACAGTCAAAGCGGACAACCCCCGGCCACAACGAATCAAGACAACCCAAAATCCAGCGATTTTGGATTCGGAAAGGTGATATCTTTCCTTGTCTTAAGTTCTAAATAGCTTATGACTGTGTGTAATGCTTTGATTGGTTTTCCCTTCATATTTTGCTTAATCTTTGCATTACATGTTTTTCAATGCTCTTTGTTTTTATACTTTGTTTTTGAACAAAAGGGTTTTTAACGATCAAGTGCATTGAATAAAAAAGGGCTTCACGTTCATTCACTCCAAATTAATTTTACTTGGATTATCAACTTGACTCCTTAATCATAATCTTGAAGACACTTCATTAGAGGAGTTGTTTAATTGAGCATTGGTTAAATTGACTTTAATTGCATCCTTTCACGCATTTAGAAATTTATTATGCTTTTGATATCATAATATTTCAATGTTGCAATGATCATTTATGTTAATTAATTCATCTTTTAAGTGATCAAAGTCAATTTCTCTCTCAATGATCTCTTGGTATAGTCATTATCATATTTGATTGCTTAGTCGAGTATGAATGCGAGATCAATTTTTGGTTGAATACCTTATATATTAAATAATTGATAGCCAATTGAGGGGGAGTCAAAGAAAAGTAAAATGCTCAAAAGATGTGGAAAGAGTTACATCCCAATGAGGAGTGTGAAAACTACCACCACATGGAGAAAAAGAAGAAAGAAAAAGATACCCCATGTATGCAAAGCAAATTTTTGTGTTAAAAATGTTGATGAAATGCATAATGAAATACTTGACTCAGTCATATTTCATGGTTGGTATAAGGTGGGATTTTTGATAAAAGATGCTCAAAGAGCCACTCCTTCAACAGATTGTCTAGATATATTATCTAACTTATCGGGGATTTCAAACATCTATTGATCTTTGTATTTCATTTTCTTTACCAAAATTGATGATTTGATAAAGGCATTACGCATAAGATCAGGTTAGATGTAATTGAAAGTGGTCAACTTTAAGAGTTTTAATTTTCATAAATTTTCGTTTCATTTTTGAGTATTTTTGATAGATTTGGTATAATCTATTTCTTGTTGCATGAAACGATGACTTTTGTTTAAAGTTGATACGCTAAAGTGCTTACATACTCTTTCTGGTTTTTATTTTTCTAAATTATTCTAATGAAAGAAATTTGGATTGAATGACATCTATGTGAATTCATTGTTCTTCAAAGCACTTAAATGGATTTCTTGATGGAATACAAATCGGTATTTGAAAAGTTTCCAAAATCTGGATTTGTTTCAAGAAATTATTTGATTTTTGCCTTCTGGTACCGGTACGCAATCTGCATTTTTGTTATATACCGGAACTGAGCTTTTATCTCTCTTTCTCTATGAACTAATGCTATTAGTGATTTCCTTTTGTCTAGTATGTTCACTGTTTGACAATTTGTGACAAAAAGGGGGAGAAGAGAAATGACGGAGATGAGATCATCAAGAGAGGACAAACGAAAATGGAAAAATGGGGGAGAACGGAAAATGATGATCGTATCACAAAGGGGGAGAACATAGATGCTCAAGAACATGGAGAACATGGAGAACATGTTAGAGAGAGATGCTCAAGAACATGGAGGAGATGCTCAAGATAGGGGGAGACAAAGAAAAAATTGAAAGAGCCGAAAAACAAAAGAACCAAAAGGACGAATCAAATGTAGGATTTTAATTTCTAACGACTAACGTTTGATTTTGTTTGGAGTTTTGTTTTGCAGGAATTACATCACTTTAAGACTCCAAGTCCTAAGTCATAGAGTATGTTCTAGGACTGTTTGGTTCAAATGTAATTTTGTATTTATTGGATCTTTCACGCAAAGAAAATCAATGTTTTGGTGATGACATTGAATTTCGATTTTTTGGTTTAAGATGAGTGACTTGAGCGTTTTTATGTATTTTTGGGTTTTGTCACGAAATTGCCAAAGGGGGAGATTGTTACGGCATTTTGGTGTTGGCATATTTCGTGAGTCAAGTCAGTAAGTTGAGTCGGAGTCTTAAAGGGATCAAATTGTCAATCAGCAATCAAAGACTTAGAGAAGATTCAACAAGAGCTCAAGTTGACACTCAGTGTCTTGAGTCTTGAAGATTGAAGATGAAGAATTGTGGATCAGTTACATCAATCTCAAGAAGAAAGTATTCAAAAGGATCAGGTATGTTTAACTAAATAATTTTGGTGATCCGAATACTTTCTTATAGTGTAGAAACACTTGGATGAATTTTTAATTGCATAAAAATCAAAAACTGGACATGGGACATGTTCAGGATCCGGATCAGATGATCCAATCCGGATCCCGAAGGGTATTAGTTCATGTGCAAATCCAATCCGGATCCAAGCCTATTCTGATCCGGATCCCGAACATTGGATGTTGCTGAAATTCATGAACGATCCGGATCGGGCCTTGCGATCCGGATCCCGAACCCTTGGATTTCTGGAATCGTCAATCTCGTTACGACGATCCGGATCGCAGTAATCCCGATCCGGATCGCCGTCCTGAAAAATTCCAGATAAGGTATGTTTTTGATTCTTATCTCTTTCCAAAGGTTTCTAAACTATAAATAGACATTTAGGGTTTCTCAAAAACGTGGGAGCTATACCGTTTATTTTATAAAACACTTGAGAGCAACCCTAGAGGCTAGGTTTTTATCGTTCTTCTTTATAGCCTCTTTTAGGTCAATTCGATGGTTCTTTCAAGAACATATCTTTTGTCGAATTGATCTAATCTTTGCTTAGAGATTTTTTCCATGGATCTTCATTGATAATCTAAGCAAAGGATCACCATCGAAGCCAATATTCTTACCGGCTGAGTTTGCGTCGTGGATTCGACGTGGCACCGTGGATTCGGTGTGTTGAAGGCGTTTCGTGGATTCGAAACGTGTGCTCGTGGATTCGAGTGGCGTTCGTGGATTCGAACGTGTGCAGTGGACGTGCAAACGTTGGAGCGCAAGGTCCGAAGAAATTGAAGGAGGGGTTAAATCCGTGGAGACGGTAATCACCTTGTTATTCTTCTTTTCTTAGTGGATTGTTATTGCGTGGACATCCAACCGGTCAGCGCAAGGTCCGAAGAAGTTGAAGGAGGGGTCGAGTCCGTGGAGTCGGTAATCACCTTGTTATTCTTCTATTCTTAGTGGATTGTTATTGCGTGTTGGTCCCGTGGTTTTTCTCCTGGATTGGAGTTTCCACGTAAATCTCGGTGTGTTGATTTTTATTTTCCGCATTATTTTTATTTTTGCACTGAGATTGGTTTTTATAATATTACACCTATTCACCCCCCTCTAGGTGTTTGATAGTACCTATTTAGATCCTTGTGGATCCTAAATAACTCTACAATTGGTATCAGAGCGGGTTTTAGGTTTATCTATCATGATGGGTGAAAGTGGTAATATTTTTAGACCTCCTCTTTTTGATGGGACCAATTATGCATATTGGAAAGTGCGGATGAGAGCTTTTCTCATCTCTATTGATGAGCGGGTATGGCAAACCGTGGAATACGGTTGGGTGCATCCGGTTGAGGAAGTAGGAAATTCTACTACCCCAAAACCTCGCTCTAGATGGTCTAAAGAGGAAATCGAAAGATCTTCTTACAATGGGAAAGGTATGAACGCTTTATTTAATTCTCTTTCCTCGACTGAGTTTACACGAATTTCCGCGTGTGAAACCGCGAAGGAAATTTGGGATATTCTCAAAATTACACATGAGGGTACTAATCTTGTAAAAATTCAAAAGCTCCAGATGCTTACAAGTCAATTTGACTCTATTCATATGGAAGAGCATGAATTGTTTACAGATTATTACACTAGACTTCAAGATGTAATTAATACATGTGCTAATTTAGGAGAAAAGATCCCGGAGTCGAAAATTGTAAGAAAGATACTTCGGACTCTTCCGGAACGGTTTAGGGCAAAGGTTACCGCCATTGAAACCGTTAGTCATCCGGATGAGATGAATGTAGAGGAATTAGTAGGTGCTTTACAAACTTATGAGATGACTTTTCCTACTAATCAAATTTCTTCCAAGTCTTCTTCTAAGCTTACAGGTATTGCATTCAAATCAACAAAGGAAGAAGATAGCGAATCAAGTTCCGACGATGAAATCTCTTTAGCCGAGTTTGAAGAACAATTGGCGCGGATCACAAAGAAATTTCGTCGGAAATTTTGGAAGAATCGAACCGATGGATCTTCATCCACGAAACCATCTAAAGGATCATCGGGTTCTAAATCCTCTAACCTCAAAAGCCTTGCAAAACCCTCTAAGGAAAAGGATGAATTCGAAGGGGAAATCCGATGTTATAGATGCAAAGGCTACGGCCATATTTCAACGGATTGTCCTTCTCCGAAATTATATAAAAAGAAGGCTTTGCAAGCGGAAACTTGGGACGATTCTAGTTACGATGAATCGACCTCAAGTGAAGAGGAAAAAGAAAAAGTTGTTGCTTTTCATGCCTCTCAAACTCCCTCTTCTAATTTGTGTTTATCATCTTTAGTCACTGACTCTATTCCTTTGATTTTGCATGAAACATCAACATCCGGAGGAGAGTCATCAAGTGAGGGGGAGTCGGACGAAGAAGAACTCGTTGAGGCATACCAACAACTTCTTGCGGAATCAAAGAAGATGTCCAAGCATATCAAGAAGTTGAGGAAGCAACGACTTGAAGTTCTAGACGAGAATCAAGCTTTAAAGATCAAACTTCATGATCTCGAGGAGGAACAAGGACGGTTACTGGATAACAATAAAATCCTCCAAGAAAAGTTAAACCAATCGGAGACAAACGCTAAATCATATATGGACAAGATTGGTTTTCTTGAAAAGCAGTTTGAGGAGATTCATGTCACCAACCAAGCCTTGACCAAGCAAGTACATGAACTTAAATCCGACATACAAAGGCTTTCCACCGGTTCCAAGAAACTTGATTGTATGTCCGGATTAGGTCAAACAAGCAAGGTTGGTTTGGGATTTAAAAGGAACCAAACTGTGAAGGCTTCAAGTTCCACAACTAAATTGAAAGGAAGAACTTGCCACCTATGTGGACTTGAAGGACATTTGGTGAAGAATTGCCCGAAAAAGAGAAAGAAAAATCCTTCGGCAACTTCATCTACAGAGCGAACTCAACGGAATCAAAAGACACATCAAGTCAATGGAGTTCACTCAACCCACCAAAGGTCCGAGCCACAACTTCTATCATACAAGTGGATTATCGCGAGGCAAAGACCTAAGGTGAATCAACAGTCAAAGCGGACAACCCCCGGCCACAACGAATCAAGACAACCCAAAATCCAGCGATTTTGGATTCGGAAAGGTGATATCTTTCCTTGTCTTAAGTTCTAAATAGCTTATGACTGTGTGTAATGCTTTGATTGGTTTTCCCTTCATATTTTGCTTAATCTTTGCATTACATGTTTCTCAATGCTCTTTGTTTTTATACTTTGTTTTTGAACAAAAGGGTTTTTTTAACGAACAAGTGCATTGAATAAAAAAGGGCTTCACGTTCATTCACTCCAAATTAATTTTACTTGGATTATCAACTTGACTCCTTAATCATAATCTTGAAGACACTTCATTAGAGGAGTTGTTTAATTGAGCATTGGTTAAATTGACTTTAATTGCATCCTTTCACGCATTTAGAAATTTATTATGCTTTTGATATCATAATATTTCAATGTTGCAATGATCATTTATGTTAATTAATTCATCTTTTAAGTGATCAAAGTCAATTTCTCTCTCAGTGATCTCTTGGTATAGTCATTATCATATTTGATTGCTTAGTCGAGTATGAATGCGAGATCAATTTTTGGTTGAATACCTTATATATTAAATAATTGATAGCCAATTGAGGGGGAGTCAAAGAAAAGTAAAATGCTCAAAAGATGTGGAAAGAGTTACATCCCAATGAGGAGTGTGAAAACTACCACCACATGGAGAAAAAGAAGAAAGAAAAAGAAACCCCATGTATGCAAAGCAAATTTTGTGTTTAAAAATGTTGATGAAATGCATAATGAAATACTTGACTCAGTCATATTTCATGGTTGGTATAAGGTGGGATTTTTGATAAAAGATGCTCAAAGAGCCACTCCTTCAACAGATTGTCTAGATATATTATCTAACTTATCGGGGATTTCAAACATCTATTGATCTTTGTATTTCATTTTCTTTACCAAAATTGATGATTTGATAAAGGCATTACTCATAAGATCAGGTTAGATGTAATTGAAAGTGGTCAACTTTAAGAGTTTTAATTTTCATAAATTTTCGTTTCATTTTTGAGTATTTTTGATAGATTTGGTATAATCTATTTCTTGTTGCATGAAACGATGACTTTTGTTTAAAGTTGATACGCTAAAGTGCTTACATACTCTTTCTGGTTTTTATTTTTCTAAATTATTCTAATGAAAGAAATTTGGATTGAATGGCATCTATGTGAATTCATTGTTCTTCAAAGCACTTAAATGGATTTCTTGATGGAATACAAATCGGTATTTGAAAAGTTTCCAAAATCTGGATTTGTTTCAAGAAATTTTTTGATTTTTGCCTTCTGGTACCGGTACGCAATCTGCATTTTTGTTATATACCGGAACTGAGCTTTTATCTCTCTTTCTCTATGAACTAATGCTATTAGTGATTTCCTTTTGTCTAGTATGTTCACTGTTTGACAATTTGTGACAAAAAGGGGGAGAAGAGAAATGACGGAGATGAGAACATCAAGAGAGGACAAACGAAAATGGAAAAATGGGGGAGAACGGAAAATGATGATCGTATCACAAAGGGGGAGAACATAGATGCTCAAGAACATGGAGAACATGGAGAACATGTTAGAGATGTGAGATGCTCAAGAACATGGAGAACAGAGATGCTCAAGATAGGGGGAGACAAAGAAAAAATTGAAAGAGCCGAAAAACAAAAGAACCAAAAGGACGAATCAAATGTAGGATTTTAATTTCTAACGACTAACGTTTGATTTTGTTTGGAGTTTTGTTTTGCAGGAATTACATCACTTTAAGACTCCAAGTCCTAAGTCATAGAGTATGTTCTAGGACTGTTTGGTTCAAATGTAATTTTGTATTTATTGGATCTTTCACGCAAAGAAAATCAATGTTTTGGTGATGACATTGAATTTCGATTTTTTGGTTTAAGATGAGTGACTTGAGCGTTTTTATGTATTTTTGGGTTTTGTCACGAAATTGCCAAAGGGGGAGATTGTTACGGCATTTTGGTGTTGGCATATTTCGTGAGTCAAGTCAGTAAGTTGAGTCGGAGTCTTAAAGGGATCAAATTGTCAATCAGCAATCAAAGACTTAGAGAAGATTCAACAAGAGCTCAAGTTGACACTCAGTGTCTTGAGTCTTGAAGATTGAAGATGAAGAATTGTGGATCAGTTACATCAATCTCAAGAAGAAAGTATTCAAAAGGATCAGGTATGTTTAACTAAATAATTTTGGTGATCCGAATACTTTCTTATAGTGTAGAAACACTTGGATGAATTTTTAATTGCATAAAAATCAAAAACTGGACATGGGACATGTTCAGGATCCGGATCAGATGATCCAATCCGGATCCCGAAGGGTATTAGTTCATGTGCAAATCCAATCCGGATCCAAGCCTATTCTGATCCGGATCCCGAACATTGGATGTTGCTGAAATTCATGAACGATCCGGATCGGAAAGTTCAATCCGGATCCCGAACCCTTGGATTTCTGGAATCGTCAATCTCGTTACGACGATCCGGATCACAGTAATCCCGATCCGGATCGCCGTCCTGAAAAATTCCAGATAAGGTATGTTTTTGATTCTTATCTCTTTCCAAAGGTTTCTAAACTATAAATAGACATTTAGGGTTTCTCAAAAAGCGGGGAGCTATACCATTTATTTTATAAAACACTTGAGAGCAACCCTAGAGGCTAGGTTTTTACCGTTCCTCTTTATAGCCTCTTTTAGGTCAATTCGATGGTTCTTTCAAGAACATATCTTTTGTCGAATTGATCTAATCTTTGCTTAGAGATTCCATCCATAGTTCTTCATTGATAATCTAAGCAAAGGATCACCATTGAAACCAATATTCTTATCGGCTGAGTTTGCGTCGTGGATTCGACGTGGCACCGTGGATTCGGTGTGTTGAAGGCGTTTCGTGGATTCGAAACGTGTGCTCGTGGATTCGAGTGGCGTTCGTGGATTCGAACGTGTGCAGTGGACGTGCAAACGTTGGAGTGCAAGGTCCGAAGAAATTGAAGGAGGGGTTAAATCCGTGGAGACGGTAATCACCTTGTTATTCTTCTTTTCTTGTGGATTGTTATTGCGTGGACATCCAACCGGTCAGCGCAAGGTCCGAAGAACTTGAAGGAGGGGTCGAGTCCGTGGAGTCGGTAATCACCTTGTTATTCTTCAATTCTTAGTGGATTGTTATTGCGTGTTGGTCCCGTGGTTTTTCTCCTGGATTGGAGTTTCCACGTATATCTCGGTGTGTTGATTTTTATTTTCCGCATTATTTTTTATTTGTGCACTGAGATTGGTTTTTATAATATTACACCTATTCACCCCCCTCTAGGTGTTTGATAGTACCTATTTAGATCCTTGTGGATCCTAAATAACTCATCAGAAAGCTTCGCAAAGCCTTCCACAAACCGACGATAATAACCAGCTAATCCCATGAAGCTGCACACCTCTGATACAGTCATCGGTCGGGGCCAATCACGAACTGCCTCAATCTTCGCCGGGTCTACAGCCACACCAGCGGCGAAAATCACATGGCCCAAGAAAGCTACCTCCCGAAGCCAAAACTCACACTTCGCCAGCTTGGCGTACAACTTCTTCTCTCGTAGAAGTTGTAGCACAGTCCTCAAGTACTCCTCATGCTCGGCCTCGCTTCGGGAGTAAATAAGGATATCATCAATGAACACCACCACAAAACGATCCAGAAAGGGCCGAAATATCCTGTTCATCAAGTCCATAAAGGCGGCAGGGGCATTAGTCAATCAAACGGCATAACTGTAAACTCATAATGCCCATCTGTGATCTGAAAGCAGTCTTAGGAATATCCTCGGCCTTCACCTTCAATTGGTGGTAACCAGACAGTAGATCAATCTTGGAAAATACACAAGACCCTTGCAGCTGATCAAAGAGATCATCAATGCACGGCAAAGGGTACTTGTTCCTAATGGTCACTTTGTTCAATTCCCTATAGTCCACACACAACCGAAGTGACCCATCCTTCTTCTTCACGAATAGCACTGGCACTCTCCAAGGCGACACACTTGGTCTAATAAAGCCCTTATCCATCAGATCTTGCAGCTGTGCTTTAAGCTCTCGCAGCTCAGCCGGTGCCATCCGATAAGGAGCCTTAGAGATTGGCGCAGTTCCTGAAACTACGTCAATCACAAACTCAATCTCTCTGTCTGGCGGCATACTAGTCAGCTCAGGTGGAAAAACATCCGGAACTCGCGGGCAATAGGAATATCCCCGAGTCCCGGTGCCGCCGTAGGCCCCTCAACAACACTAGCCAAAAAGGCTACACATCCTCGATGAATCATCCGCCTCGCTCGGGAAGTCGAAACCATAGAGGCAAAGAAAGTACTCTGACATCTTCGATATACAAACATTTCCTGGCCTGGCTCTCTAAAAGTGACAGTCCTCGCGGCACAATCAATAGTCGCGAAATACCGAGCCAGCCAGTCCATCCCAAGAATCACATCAAAGTCCCTCAGCTGTCTCAAGACCAACAGGTCTGCTGGCATAATCCAGGACTCGATCTGCATCGGGCAGGACCAATGTGAGGACCTGGGTTTCCACGTCGAGACTACTGGTTGACCAGTAGCTGTTAGAGGCTTTGTGGTGCGTCGGTGGTGTTTGTGCACAATTGGACACTAGTGTTGGACTCAGAGTGTGAAATGGATCACGAGAGTAGTCCGATGACCCCGACGGATGCTTAGAAGTTGTTTTGCGCGCAATGGATGTTAAAATTGGGCTCAGCGCGAAGTTTGGACAAAAGAATATCTTTTCGAATGCCTTTGGCAATTTTTAGAATTGGAATTTGGCAAAACGGACATCTGAAACGGACTCAGGGCGGAAACTGTGCAAAATAGGCTATTTCTGGACAGTTTGGGCTTAAAACGGAGTTTTTGGTGTTGCTGGCCTGGTGGACCGGGCTCACGGCGGCCGGCGCACGGCCCGTGCACCGGTTGGTGCACCGCGGTGCACGGGGGAAGGCGTGCGCCCGGTGCAGGGGCGCCGCGAGGAGGCTGGCGCACGGGGGTGGACCGCCCGGTGCAGCGCGGTCCACGGCCGCGCTGCACCCGGTTCACGACTCCGGCGGGAGCCCGGTGCACCGGGGCACCGTGCGCCGCGCATGCGCGCGCGCACGTGGCCGCTCCCGCGCGTGGCCAGGCAGCGCTGGCGCTGCGGCAGCTCGACAGCTGTCGGTCGGACGGAATTTGTCCGACCCACCTTGCACAGGATCGGGGCGTGTGGATTTGGTGTGGGGGTGGAGAGTGTATGTGTGTGTTGTAATGGAACTTTGGTGCATTTTAAGGGGATTTTGAGGCTATAAATTGCACCAGTTGACAGCCAATTTTTCCTTTTACACTCCTAGCCTATCTCCACTCTGTTGTGAAGGGAATTAAAGGGTTTTCCATCATCTTCTTCAGCCAAGAACTCCATGAATGGAACTAGAAGTTCAATATTGGAGTTGACCACTTCGTCGCATTTTCTTCCGGGAGGTCTCCAGAATTGTAGAAATGGAATTTTGGGATGATTCTTACGGGGTTCTCTTCACAACTTCAAGATATACAACTTTTGTATTGAAGAGGAGACCTAATTGGAGCTCTAAACCAGGTAAATATAGCCATCTTTGAGACACTTATTTTCTGTGGAGGATTTCGAGCAGAGGTTAGTGTTTTTACTCCCCTGGGATGTACAAATAGAATTTTAAGTTGGTTTTTGTGGGAAAATTTCTAGGACTTAAAGAGATCCAATTTTTGTATTTTGTGGAATTTCCAATTTGGATTCTAAGTTAGGTAAATTGAGCCATCTTTGGGAGTGTTGTGTGCAGCTGATATTTTGGATGTGGTTTTGAGCAATGCTCAGTGTTTTTGCTCCCTAGGGTTTAAGAATTGGAATTTTAAGCTGATTTTTGCGAGGAATTCACCAGGACTCGGAGACCTACATTTTTTATATTGAAGAGAAAGGCTAATTCTTGCTACAAATCAGGTGAATTTCACCATCTTTGGAGCCCTTGGTTCAGTTGCAGTTTTGGACAGCATCGCAGAGTTTTGGCTGTAACTTTGCGTACCGACATCGGATCGAGGTGATTCAAAAGGCAAATTTCATCTACTTCTCGCGAAGAATCTTCTGGATTTTTCTCAGAATTTACTGAGTTGGTTTCGAAGGTGAGAACCTTTCTTCTTCCCGAGTTATTATCTGTGGAAGTTTGTACAATATGAATGAGGTGTTTCTCTTGCCGGATTTATATCTCAGCGTAGAAAACTCGGAATTGGACGTGCAGGTATTCGTTTCGAAGGTATCGACGCGAGGAACGTACCAGTATTTATGTTGGATTTTTCTGAGTTCTCGCTGCAGGTGAAATAATTACATCTTTGGGACTGATTTTTTTGAAGTGTATGTACTTGGATATTTTAGAATAAAAGCGTAATCTGTACCTTATTGTTGTACCCAGGAAGGTTCGCGACTGTTTCTGAACCTGTTGGAACTGGAGAACATTGGAGATAGTGAATTCCGGATGTTTTCAGCCGTTTGGAGCCGAGGCTTGCGCGACTTGTACCAAGGGTGCAGTTCTGGCAGATTTTGGACTCTGCGCGTCTTCACACTTCACCGATTTCAGCTTTGCCTGCGGAAAGCGCTTCAGGTGGGTGCTTTGTTTCCAGAACCGGTGGACGGTTCTCTAATTCTGTATGTTAGGATGCATGCATGTTTAGGGTACATGATTTATGTTTGTAAGATAGGTAAGCTTGAATATAACTGCAAAAATAATATCTATGAGATATACTGAGGACTTGCATGGTTTGAATGCTAATATTGGAAAATAGTGTAAGCTTACCTAGGTTAATGTTACCCTATAAAGATCATGTTACATGCCATATTAGCACATAGCCTTTCATGTGGGTGGTTAGGCACTGGGACAGGATTTTATAGCTATGTGCGGATTTGCACTCTGAGGAGTTATTATGATCTAGAGTTATGATCAGCTATAGGCATGGGGTTTACTCTCTTATTTCTTTCTTGAGAACAATGCATGCTTGTATGGCCACTATTAATACTACACTATTATATGGAAATTGACTTAGGAGAAAACCTGTTTTGTTACCTTTTCTCTGGACACCTAGATACAGGGGACACTATGCTCAAGTTAGAGCAGGAACTAGAATAGTGTAGTCGGATAGTGGGAAGTGAGGACAGACAGGTTGAGGACGGGGGGATTAGCGGCAACCGCGGATTTTGGGCGGTTGACCGGACTGTTCTATTACATCAGATTTGAGGGATAGTGGGATCGGGACTTCTCTAGTAGATGGGTTTTTCCTACTTAGTTAGAGTCTTGATCCAGTTTTATTGTACCAGGTTACTTGTGGCGACTTATTCTACTCGTGTGGGTCGCTCCCCTCGAGTGCCACTCCGGAGTGTGTGATTACTTATGACCGTGCCGGTCAGGAGCCGGTCTGTCGCCTAGGGATGGGACTGTGCCGGTCAGGAGCCAGTCTATTGCCCTAGGGGTGGGACTGTGTCGGTCAGGAACCAGTCTGCACCCCACAGTTAGGTTGTGAGTCAGCAGATATAGCAGGCAGTACCGGATTTTTTATCGGTTTATTTGACTGGGTTTAGTCGGTCGATTACTCCTATTGTTACACTCGTGTCAGGGGGACCGAGTGGAGCCTAGTAGTTGTGTTGAGACCAGTGCTAGTGTTGTTGGGAACCGTTTGGGGATTGACGGTGGTCCCGAGGTTGTTGTGAGTTGTTGACTTTTGTGCGAGAGGCTTGATGATCTTGAGTTATCCGTTCTGAGAGAGAGCGTGGATTTTGACTATAGCCTACATGTGCCACTCCTCGATAGCGAGGTAGTCCGTTTGGACGCCCTACGTAATCCCTGCCCGTCAGCGGGAGGAGGTTGTAGGTGGGCGCAGGTTTGACTGGACCCGATGTGGCAGTCAGCTCGATTGGGTCGATTGAGCACCTCGTGTGCGAGTGTTGCATATCTTTGCTAGAGTTTCTTTCCATTTGAGCATTTAGATAGAGGCTTGGTAGCTGTCGATAGTCTCCAGCTTTTCTACTACAGTCTTTACTGTTTTGGTTATCTTTCGCCTCTAGCGGACTTAGTGGGCAGATCGTCGGGCCTGGTGGCGGTACCCACTGAGGACTCCCTTTTTAGGTGTAGTTCTCACACCCGTTGGGGGTTTTCCCCCTCCCCTTCTTTTCTCCCCTTTGTTTTGCAGAGTCTTAGCTGGTGTTGCTGATTCTGCGGTGGTCGATCGAGGCGAGGGAGTCGCATGCTAGATCCCTACCCGTCGCTGGAGAGTAGCGGTACCCCGTCAGAGGAGATCTACGGCAGACTAGTTGTTTATTTCCCAGTTTTGAGAGACGGATGTAGTGAGGATATTTTATGTATCGAGAGACTGTACACTGTTGTTTTTGTCGGAGATATTCCCCAGTTATACTCAGAGCTTGTATAAGAGGATATTGTATGATTATTAAATTGAGAGACGGACATGGTTGTATTATTTCCAGTTGTACAGTTATTGATTATAGTTTACAGCAAGTTTTCATCTATAGCTCTGATATTTTGTTTAGCTGTGATACTTCTTCTTGCAGGTTAGACGCTTCGTCTGTGCGGCAGTTTCCGTACAGATGGCGGATCTGTTAGCGAGCCCGGGTCGCAGTTTCGACCCCGGGGCGTGACAGATTAGGTTGGTATCAGAGCCTAGGTTGTAGGTCATGGTAGACTTAGAAACCCTAGGCTTATGGTTTGACCCTTGGTTGACTTCGTGAGAGTCGTGACTTATAGCGAGAGTCCTGATTGAGTTTTATACCTCTCCCAAGGGACGGGAAGAGTGATTGGCATGTTTATCCTCTTAAGTGATTATGTTGGCTGCAGACAACATAATGCTGCGGAATGGGTGACATGCTTTAGACTTTCGCTGGATTGGGTCGAGCGCTGTTGTGTGCTGTTTCGTGTTTTCGTTGTGGCGAGCGGTGTCTCCCCGACGCGGGGTGTTGACCCGTGTGCTTCCGGTCATAGCAGTTGAGCTTGAGCGGTTGGTTTTGGGACGGATACCTGGATTGAGGTCAGAGAACTCCGAACCCAGATGACAGGATTGTCAGAGGCTTATCAGCGGCAGAGTGAGCAGCTGGTCTTGGTGACACAGTTGTCGGAGCACTGAGTAACCCCCTCCGTGCCAACGTTTAGTGCCGAGGCACCGAGGCAGGGTGGATAGTTGACAGTAGAGGAGCTGTGGGACATGATCGATCTAATGAGCCAGATTTGGCAGATGACCACCCCGACTCATAAGATTGAGTTGGAGCCATTGGAGGCAGAGTCGTGGTTGGTGGTGATGGAGTGATCAATTAAGAGCCTCCCTGTGCTAGAGAGCTTATACAGTTGTTGAACGGTGCGCTCCAGGTTTCGAGGGACGAGGCGCATAGGATGTGTGAAACTGGGGGTGGATTGCGCCAGGATACCTTTCGGTTTATTCAGTCCCTCCGTGATAGGTTTTGACGCCTCGTTGGAGTAGGCGTGTGTTTGGAGCGTGGCGTTACAGTTCCTTTGATAGGGGTCTGCCGCCAGAGGTGAGTTCTGGATTTGGCGCTTGGCGCCGGGTGATGGGGGACAGATCGGCCGGCAGAGGCAATGTTCATTTTCTTTTCCGGGTAGTGGATGGCTAAGGCGCCAGAGAGCGGGTGGACCCCGATGGTAGTGCCAGTATTCATATCAGAGTGACACAGCGGTAGCTTGGGTTGTTAGCTGCGAAGGACCTTATTCGTCACTTCAATGTGATCAGAGACTGAGGTCGTGCTCCCTTGTGGATAGTCCTGATTTTTCTTGCAGATTGAGCGACAACCACTTGCTTAGAGCGGATAAACCTGTGCCGCCCGGTTCGAGGGCGCCACAGCAGTGGGTCGGGTTGTCGCAGGTGTGAATTCATCACAGCAGTCGGAGTTAGAGCAGGTTGTATTCCTGCATGGACTAAAGGTAGATTTATTACCACGTGCACTAGTGGTACAGATTTCTGTTGGTATTGTGCATGTGGAGGTGGCCTGTGAATTATGTCCAATGCAGCTGAGGCCGTGAGTGGTATCGGCAGACTTGTTGGAAACTATGGCAGTTCGGTGTGTTGACCCAGCACTTGGGGATTGGTTGGCATAGAGCACACAGGTTTAGCGACAGTGAGAGAGGTGCTTACGGCGGCACTGGGACTCAGGGATATCTTGGTTGCCCATGAGATCCCGGGTGTGATTTCATTTGAGCTGTTGATAATGCCGCCGGTAAGGGAGATAGAGTTTGCGTTTGACGTGGTTCGGGGAACCGCGCCACCCTCGACAGCATCTCATTGGATATCGCCCGTGGAGTGAGAGAGCTGAGGGCGCAGTTGCAGGATCGGATGGATCGTAGGGTCTGATTGACCTAGTGCCATGCCGTTGGTACACGGTGGTGATGCCACGTCGTTGATACACGACTGTGAGGGTCCTTTTATGGTTCGAGTGTAGAAAGGTCCGGGTGGTATCTAGGACCTTTTGATGGAGTTATACTCCGGCAGTTAGGGTATGATGTGAGTACCTATTTGGAATTAGACAGTCGAGGACTTTGCCTAGATGGCGTTCGGAACACGGTAAGGGCATTATGAGAGCATAGTGAGACCGACGGGAATGACCAATGCCCTGTTGACTTCAAGGTCTGAGTAATCGTTTGTTCCAGTTGTATCTGGACAGATTGGGAGTGGTGTTCCCCAAGGATATTTTGATTTATTCCCAGAGCGATTTGGAGCACAAGGAGCACTTGTAGATGTGCTACCGTGCCTGTGTGGATGAAGCTGTATGCCCAGTTATTGAGGAACCAGTTGTAGTTTCAGGAGCATACCTTCTGGGGTCACCTTATTCTAGCCGTAGGAGCGGCGGTGGAAATCCGGCCAATATGGGTACTGATTGGAAATTGGCCGAGATCGACAATCATTGTCAAGGTGTGGAGCTTCTTAGACTAGGCAGTGCCGGGAGAGCATGACCAATGGATAATGAGACTGATGCCAGCGCCAATGCTAGTGTTTCCAGTGTTGGGAGATGGATTGGGGTGTTTTGTGATGCCTCCCATTGTGGCTGTGGAATTACCGTCGGGTTATTGTTGAGCATTTTGGATTACCCCGACAGAGCCATTGTGATGGCGGATACCTGGAGCGGGAGAGTTGTTTGGGGATTGAGTTTGATGATTTCACAGCTAGCGCTGTGCGGACTGTTGAGGCAAACATGGCTTATGGTTGTGTCGCTGTGGGTTCCTTTGACGTATAGACTGCGAGTTGGGCATCAGTATTGTGATCGCCTTGCGAGCCAGTTGTCAGTCCCGTTTACTGACGGTGTGGTCCCCGTCAGGGTGTTCTTCATTAGTTGAGGAATCGACTTTGACCCGTGGGTCCGTTGGGATTATGATAGCATGTTGAGTGACCAACTGTGGCATGAGTTTGTGTTTCTGGAGGATCCCTTTTGGGGGTAACTCGCGGTTGAGTAGTTCACTCGGGTGGTTTGGATCGAGAAGTAACCGAGTGAAGACCCCAGCTTATTGGATTTCTTGCTTTATTGAATGAAAGTGTGGATATGCTTCGGGTGGCCTTGGTTGAGTTGACCCAGGATGTGGTCTGGTGCATGTTGCACTAGAGGTTATTCCAGTTTTTCCCCGGCTTTTTATTGGAGCCCTTTGGTATCTCACGTCTCAGCTCAGGAGGGATGTGTTTTGGGATTCCTCGCCCGTGATTGGCTTGCCCCTTTGAGATCTGTGATTGTTTGAAGTACGAGGGACGCCCGTTGCGAATTCCGGCTCGTGAGATGGGGGAATTGCGCAATCGGGCTATGCCGTACTGGATGTTGTTGTTGAGGAGTAATCACGGGGAGGGAGTGGTGTTTCGGGAGCTGGAGGCGGATTGAAGGATAACTACCCGTGGTATTTGTGACTCTTGATGGACTTGAGCTAGTTTCGAGGACGAAACTTTCGTTAGTGGGGGAGGATGTGAGGACCTGGGTTTCCACGTCGAGACTACTGGTTGACCAGTAGCTGTTAGAGGCTTTGTGGTGCGTCGGTGGTGTTTGTGCACCAATTGGACACTAGTGTTGGACTCAGAGTGTGAAATGGATCACGAGAGTAGTCCGATGACCCCGACGGATGCTTATAAGTGGTTTTGCGCGCAATGGATGTTAAAATTGAGCTCAGCGCGAAGTTTGGACAAAAGAATATCTTTTCGGATGCCTTTCGCAATTTTTAGAATTGGAATTTGGCAAAACGGACATCGAAAACGGACTCAGGGCGGAAAACTGTGCAAAATAGGCTATTTCTGGACAGTTTGGGCTTAAAACGGAGTTTTTGGTGTTGCTGGCCTGGTGGACCGGGCTCACGGCGGCCGGCGCACGGCCCGTGCACCGGTTGGTGCACCGCGGTGCACGGGGGAAGGCGTGCGCCCGGTGCAGGGGCGCCGCGGGGAGGCTGGCGCACAGGGGTGGACCGCCCGGTGCAGCGCGGTCCACGGCCGCGCTGCACCCGGTTCACGAGTCCGGCGGGCGCCCGGTGCACGCGCGGTGCACCGGGGCACCGTGCGCCGCGCATGCGTGCACGCACGTGGCAGCTCCCGCGCGTGGCCAGGCAGCGCTGGCGCTGCGGCAGCTCGACAGCTGTCGGTCGGACGGAATTTGTCCGACCCACCTTGCACAGGATCGGGGCGTGTGGATTTGGTGTGGGGGTGGAGAGTGTATGTGTGTGTTGTAATGGAACTTTGGTGCATTTTAAGGGGATTTTGAGGCTATAAATTGCACCAGTTGACAGCCAATTAATCCTTTTACACTCCTAGCCTATCTCCACTCTGTTGTGAAGGGAATTAAAGGGTTTTCCATCATCTTCTTCACCCAAGAACTCCATGAATGGAACTTGAAGTTCAATATTGGAGTTGACCACTTCGTCGCATTTTCTTCCGGAAGGTCTCCAGAATTGTAGAAATGGAATTTTGGGATGATTCTTGCGGGGTTCTCTTCACAACTTCAAGATCTACAACTTTTGTATAGACCTAATTGGAGATCTAAACTAGGTAAATATAGCCATCTTTGAGACACTTATTTTCTGTGGAGGATTTCGAGCAGAGGTTAGTGTTTTTACTCCCCTGGGATGTACAAATGGAATTTTAAGTTGGTTTTTGTGGGAAAATTTCCAGGGCTTACAGAGATCCAATTTTCGTATTTTGTGGAATTTCCAATTTGGACTCTAAGTTAGGTAAATTTAGCCATCTTTGGGAGTGTTGTGTGCAGCTGATATTTTGGATGTGGTTTTGAGCAATGCTCAGTGTTTTTGCTCCCTAGGATTGAAGAAGTGGAATTTTAAGCTGATTTTTGCGAGGACTTCACCAGGACTCGGAGACCTACATTTTTTATATTGAAGAGAAAGGCTAATTTTTGCTAATAATCAGGTGAATTTCACCATCTTTGGAGCCCTTGCTTCAGTTGCAGTTTTGGACAGCATCGCAGAGTTTTGGCTGTAACTTTGCGTACCGACATCGGATCGAGGTGATTCAAAAGGCAAATTTCATCTACTTCTCGCGAGGAATCTCCTGGATTTTTCTCAGAATTTTCTGAGTTGCTTCGAAGGTGAGAACCTTTCTTCTTCCCGAGTTATTATCTGTGGAAGTTTGTACAATATTTATGAGGTGTTTCTCTTGCCGGATTTATATCTCAGCGTAGAAAACTCGGAATTGGACGTGCAGGTATTCGTTTCGAAGGTATCGACGCGAGGAACGCACAATATTTATGTTGGATTTTTCTGAGTTCTCGCTGCAGGTGAAATAATTACATCTTTGGGACTGATTTTTTTGAAGTGTATGTACTTGGATATTTTAGAATAAAAGCATAATCTGGACCTTATTGTTGTACCCAGGTTCAGCCGTTTGGAGCCGAGGCTTGCGCGACTTGTACCAAGGGTGCAGTTCTGGCAGATTTTGGACTCTGCGCGTCTTCACACTTCACCGATTTCAGCTTTGCCTGCGGAAAGCGCTTCAGGTGGGTGCTTTGTTTCCAGAACCGGTGGACGGTTCTCTAATTCTGTATGTTAGGATGCATGCATGTTTAGGGTACATGATTTATGTTTGTAAGATAGGTAAGCTTGAATATAACTGCAAAAATAATATCTATGAGATATACTGAGGACTTGCATGGTTTGAATGCTAATATTGGAAAATAGTGTAAGCTTACCTAGGTTAATGTTACCCTATAAAGATCATGTTACATGCCATATTAGCACATAGCCTTTCATGTGGGTGGTTAGGCACTGGGACAGGATTTTATAGCTATGTGCGGATTTGCACTCTGAGGAGTTATTATGATCTAGAGTTATGATCAGCTATAGGCATGGGGTTTACTCTCTTATTTCTTTCTTGAGAACAATGCATGCTTGTATGGCCACTATTAATACTACACTATTATATGGAAATTGACTTAGGAGAAAACCTGTTTTGTTACCTTTTCTCTGGACACCGAGATACAGGGGACACTATGCTCAAGTTAGAGCAGGAACTAGAATAGTGTAGTCGGATAGTGGGAAGTGAGGACAGACAGGTTGAGGACGGGGGGGATTAGCGGCAACCGCGGATTTTGGGCGGTTGACCGGACTGTTCTATTACATCAGATTTGAGGGATAGTGGGATCGGGACTTCTCTAGTAGATGGGTTTTTCCTACTTAGTTAGAGTCTTGATCCAGTTTTACTGTACCAGGTTACTTGTGGCGACTTATTCTACTCGTGTGGGTCGCTCCCCTCGAGTGCCACTCCGGAGTGTGTGATTACTTATGACCGTGCCGGTCAGGAGCCGGTCTGTCGCCTAGGGATGGGACTGTGCCGGTCAGGAGCCAGTCTATCGCCCTAGGGGTGGGACTGTGTCGGTCAGGAACCAGTCTGCACCCCACAGTTAGGTTGTGAGTCAGCAGATATAGCAGGCAGTACCGGATTTTATATCGGTTTATTTGACTGGGTTTAGTCGGTCTATTACTCCTATTGTTACACTCGTGTCAGGGGGACCGAGTGGAGCCTAGTAGCTGTGTTGAGACCAGTGCTAGTGTTGTTGGGAACCGTTTGGGGATTGACGGTGGTCCGGAGGTTGTTGTGAGTTGTTGACCATTGTGCGAGAGGCTTGATGATCTTGAGTTATCCGTTCTGAGAGAGAGCGTGGATTTTGACTATAGCCTGCATGTGCCACTACTCGATAGCGAGTTAGTCCGTTTGGACGCCCTACGTAATCCCTGCCCGTCAGCGGGAGGTGGTTGTAGGTGGGCGCAGGTTTGACTGGACCCGATGTGGCAGTCAGCTCGATTGGGTCGATTGAGCACCTCGTGTGCGAGTGTTGCATATCTTTGCTAGAGTTTCTTCCCATTTGAGCATTTAGATAGAGGCTTGGTAGCTGTCGATAGTCTCCAGCTTTTCTACTACAGTCTTTACTGTTTTGGTTATCTTTTGCCTCTAGCGGACTTAGTGGGCAGATCGTCGGGCCTGGTGGCGGTACCCACTGAGGACTCCCTTTTTAGGTGTAGTTCTCACACCCGTTGGGGGTTTTCCCCCTCCCCTTCCTCTCTCCCCTTTGTTTTGCAGAGTCTTAGCTGGTGTTGCTGATTCTGCGGTGGTCGATCGAGGCGAGGGAGTCGCATGCTAGATCCCTACCCGTCGCTGGAGAGTAGCGGTACCCCGTCAGAGGAGATCTACGGCAGACTAGTTGTTTATTTCCCAGTTTTGAGAGACTGATGTAGTGAGGATATTTTATGTATCGAGAGACTGTACACTGTTGTTTTTGTCGGAGATATTCCCCAGTTATACTCAGAGCTTGTATAAGAGGATATTGTATGATTATTAATTGGGAGACGGACATGGTTGTATTATTTCCAGTTGTACAGTTATTGATTATAGTTTTACAGCAGGTTTTTATTTATAGCTCTGATATTTTGTTTAGCTGTGATACTTCTTCTTGCAGGTTAGACGCTTCGTCTGTGCGGCAGTTTTCGTACAGATGGCGGATCTGTTAGCGAGCCCGGGTCGCAGTTTCGACCCCGGGGCGTGACAGATTAGGTTGGTATCAGAGCCTAGGTTGTAGGTCATGGTAGGACTTAGAAACCCTAGGCTTATGGTTTGACCCTTGGTTGACTTCGTGAGAGTCGTGACTTATAGCGAGAGTCCTGATTGAGTTTTATACCTCTTCCAAGGGACGGGAAGAGTGATTGGCATGTTTATCCTCTTAAGTGATTATGTTGGCTGCAGACAACATAATGCTGCGGAATGGGTGACATGCTTTAGACTTTCGCTGGATTGGGTCGAGCGCTGTTGTGTGCTGTTTCGTGTTTTCGTTGTGGCGAGCGGTGTCTCCCCGACGCGGGGTGTTGACCCGTGTGCTTCCGGTCATAGCAGTTGAGCTTGAGCGGTTGGTTTTGGGACGGATACCTGGATTGAGGTCAGAGAACTCCGAACCCTGATGACAGGATTGTCAGAGGCTTATCAACGGCAGAGTGAGTAGCTGGTCTTGGTGACACAGTTGTCGGAGCACAGAGTAACCCCCCTTCGTGCCAACGTTTAGTGCCGAGGCACCGAGGCAGGGTGGATAGTTGACAGTAGAGGAGCTGTGGGACATGATCGATCTAATGAGCCAGATTTGGCAGATGACCCACCCCGACTCATAAGATTGAGTTGGAGCCATTGGAGGCAGAGTCGTGGTTGGTGGTGATGGAGTGATCAATTAAGAGCCTCCCTGTGCTAGAGAGTTTATACAGTTGTTGAACGGTGCGCTCCAGGTTTCGAGGGACGAGGCGCATAGGATGTGTGAAACTGGGGGTGGATTGCGCCAGGATACCTTTCGGTTTATTCAGTCCCTCCGTGATAGGTTTTGATGCCTCGTTGGAGTAGGCGTGTGTTTGGAGCGTGGCGTTACAGTTCCTTGGATAGGGGTCTGCCGCCAGAGGTGAGTTCTGGATTTGGCGCTTGGCGCCGGGTGATGGGGGACAGATCGGCCGGCAGAGGCAATGTTGATTTTCTTTTCCGGGTAGTGGATGGCTAAGGCGCCAGAGAGCGGGTGGACCCCGATGGTAGTGCCAGTATTCATATCAGAGTGGCACAGCGGTAGCTTGGGTTGTTAGCTGCGAAGGACCTTATTCGTCACTTCAATGTGATCAGAGACTGAGGTCGTGCTCCCTTGTGGATAGTCCTGATTTTTCTTGCAGATTGAGCGACAACCACTTGCTTAGAGCGGATAAACCTGTGCCGCCCGGTTGGAGGGCGCCACAACAGTGGGTCGGGTTGTCGCAGGTGTGAATTCATCACAGCAGTCGGAGTTAGAGCAGGTGGTATTCCTGCATGGACTAAAGGTAGATTTATTACCACGTGCACTAGAGGTACAGATTTCTGTTGGTATTGTGCATGTGGAGGAGGCCTGTGAATTATGTCCAATGCAGCTGAGGCCGTGAGTGGTATCGGCAGACTTGTTGGAAACTATGGCAGTTCGGTGTGTTGACCCAGCACTTGGGGATTGGTTGGCATAGAGCACACAGGTTTAGCGACAGTGAGAGAGGTGCTTACGGCGGCACTGGGACTCAGGGATATCTTGGTTGCCCATGAGATCCCGGGTGTGATTTCATTTGAGCTGTTGATAATGCCGCCGGTAAGGGAGATAGAGTTTGCGTTTGACGTGGTTCGGGGAACCGCGCCACCCTCGACAGCACCTCATTTGATATCGCCCGTGGAGTGAGAGAGCTGAGGGCGCAGTTGCAGGATCGGATGGATCGTAGGGTCTGATTGACCTAGTGCCATGCCGTTGGTACACGGTGGTGATGCCACGTCGTTGATACACGACTGTGAGGGTCCTTTTATGGTTCGAGTGTAGAAAGGTCCGGGGGGTATCTAGGACCTTTTGATGGAGTTATACTCCGGCAGTTAGGGTATGATGTGAGTACCTATTTGGAATTAGACAGTCGAGGACTTTGCCTAGATTGCGTTCGGAACACGGTAAGGGCATTATGAGAGCATAGTGAGACCGAAGGGAATGACCAATGCCCTGTTGACTTCAAGGTCTGAGGAATCGTGTGTTCCAGTTGTATCTGGACGGATTGGGAGTGGTGTTCCCCAAGGATATTTTGATTTATTCTCAGAGCGATTTGGAGCACAAGGAGCACTTGTAGATGTGCTACCGTGCCTGTGTGGATGAAGCTATATGCCCAGTTATTGAGGAACCAGTTGTAGTTTCAGGAGCATACCTTCTGGGGTCACCTTATTCTAGCCGTAGGAGCGGCGGTGGAAATCCGGCCAATATGGATACTGTTACGGAATTTGAATTGGCGTATTTCGTGAATGTGTTAAGTCTTGAAGATTGAAGATGAAGAAACTTCGGATCGTATACCTCAATCTCAAGAAAGAAGAATTCAAAAGGATCAGGTATGTTTAACTAAATAATTTTGATGATCCGAATACTTCTTATAGTGTAGAAACACCTGGAAGAGGTTTTAATTGCTTATTCATCAAAAACTGGACATGGGACATGTTCAGGATCCGGATCGTGGCTTTCAATCCGGATCCCGAAAGGTGTTTGTTCATACACTGGTTCAATCCGGATCGCAGCACTCTCTGATCCGGATCCCGAACACTAGTTTTACCTGTTTGCTTCTTCGATCCGGATCAGGAATTGCAATCCGGATCCCGAACATGATTTTCTGGTAAAACTGTATGAACGATCCGGATCGTGGCTTTCGATCCGGATCCCGAACAGGCAATTTTCTGGAAACCGTATTTTGTGCTTCTGCAATCCGGATCGTGGCTTTGCAATCCGGATCGCCGTCGGTAAAACTTTCCAGAAAAGTTGTTTTTGATCCGAATATTCTTCCTAGGGTTTCTAACCTATAAATAGCCCTTCCATTTCATTTCTAGGGCATCCGCAATAGAACGGCTGATTGAGAAAAGATAGCCGAAAAGAAAAAATCCACATATATAGAGAAGAACGGAAATCATTAGATCTATTAATGGTTCTTCATCTATATTGATTAGTTTGATTCTAGGTTTTCATACTCATATCTTGAGTTGAATCAAACTAATGAATACTTAGATGGTATTTCCGATCTATCTTTAATCTAAGTATTCGGCGGATCATCACCACCCAAACAAACAACGAACGATTTATCCCCAAAATCGGCGCGTGGACTCGCGTGGCCTTGTGGATTCAAGGTGTTATCGCTCTCGTGGATTCGGAGCGAGGTGCGTTCGTGGATTCGAAGCGTGCCATTGGGTGAAGACCGTGGATTCGGTTGGACGTCGTGGACTCGACGTTGGACGCTGTGGATTCAGCGTTGGGCGCGGATCGTGGATTCGAGAAGCGTCGTGGAGCGAGCGGGAAGATCTACTAGGAGCGTATGGTAAGAGGTTGAGTCGTCAGTGAGTACGCTATATCACCTTGTACGTGTGTTAATTCTAGTGGATTTCGCCGTGTTATCGGTCCCGTGGTTTTTTACTCCGGTTTGGAGTTTTTCCACGTAAAAATCTTGTGTGTTCTTTTATTTTTCCGCATTGGGTTTTATCGCACAATGATTTTTTGAGTGTTTATTGTTTACACCTATTCACCCCCCTCTAGGTGTTTTTTCCCCTATTAGATCCTTATTTTCCAACAAGTGGTATCGAGCAGGGAATAGGTTTGTACTCCAATGGGATGTACCAAATGGAATTTTAAGTTGGTTTTTGTGGTAAAATTTTCAGGACTTACAGAGATCCAATTTTTGTATTTTGTGGAATTTCCAATTTGGACTCTAAGTTAGGTAAATTGAGCCATCTTTGGGAGTGTTGTGTGCAGCTGATATTTTGGATGTGGTTTTGAGTAATTCTCAGTGTTTTTGCTCCCTAGGATTGAAGAAGTGGAACTTTAAGCTGATTTTTGCGAGGAATTCACCAGGACTCGGAGACCTACATTTTTCATATTGAAGAGAAAGGCTAATTCTTGCTAATAATCAGGTGAATTTCACCATCTTTGGAGCCCTTGGTTCAGTTGCAGTTTTGGACAGCATCGCAGAGTTTTGGCTGTAACTTTGCGTACCGACATCGGATCGAGGTGATTCAATAGGCAAATTTCATCTACTTCTCGCGAGGAATCTTCTGGATTTTTCTCAGAATTTACTGAGTTGGTTTCGAAGGTGAGAACCTTTCTTCTTCCCGAGTTATTATCTGTGGAAGTTTGTACAATATTTATGAGGTGTTTCTCTTGCCGGATTTATATCTCAGCGTAGAAAACTCGGAATTGGACGTGCAGGTATTCGTTTCGAAGGTATCGACGCGAGGAACGCACCAGTATTTATGTTGGATTTTTCTAAGTTCTCGCTGCAGGTGAAATAATTACATCTTTGGGACTGATTTTTTTGAAGTGTATGTACTTGGATATTTTAGAATAAAAGCATAATCTGGACCTTATTGTTGTACCCAGGAAGGTTCGCGACTGTTTCTGAACCTGTTGGAACTGGAGAACATTGGAGATAGTGAATTTCGGATGTTTTCAGCCGTTTGGAGCCGAGCTTGCGCGACTTGTACCAAGGGTGCAGTTCTGGCAGATTTTGGACTCTGCGCGTCTTCACACTTCACGATTTCAGCTTTGCCTGCGGAAAACGCTTCAGGTGGGTGCTTTGTTTCCAGAACCGGTGGATGGTTCTCTAATTCTGTATGTTAGGATGCATGCATGTTTAGGGTACATGATTTATGTTTGTAAGATAGGTAAGCTTGAATATAACTGCAAAAATAATATCTATGAGATATACTGAGGACTTGCATGGTTTGAATGCTAATATTGGAAAATAGTGTAAGCTTACCTAGGTTAATGTTACCCTATAAAGATCATGTTACATGCCATATTAGCACATAGCCTTTCATGTGGGTGGTTAGGCACTGGGACAGGATTTTATAGCTATGTGCGGATTTGCACTCTGAGGAGTTATTATGATCTAGAGTTATGATCAGCTATAGGCATGGGGTTTACTCTCTATTTCTTTCTTGAGAACAATGCATGCTTGTATGGCCACTATTAATACTACACTATTATATGGAAATGACTTAGGAGAAACCTGTTTGTTACCTTTTTCTATGGACACTAGATACAGGGACACTATGCTCAAGTTAGAGCAGCAGGAACTAGAATAGTGTAGTCGGATAGTGGGAAGTGAGGATAGACAGGTTGAGGACGGGGGGATTAGCGGTAACCGCGGATTTGGGCGGTTCTTGACGTGGACTGTTCTATTACATCAGAGTTGAGGGATAGTGGGATCGGGACTTCTCTAGTAGAGGGTTTTTCATAACTTAGTTAGAGTCTTGATCCAGTTTTACTGTACCAGGTTACTTGTGGCGA